>ML811335.1:43660-97509 GCA_009831015.1 Picea engelmannii
ACTTTCCTTATTTTAGGGTTAACCCACTTCTAATTTCTCCATTAAATTTATTATTTAAATAATTTATTTTGTATTCAATTTGAATTATATTACACTCATTACTTCACTTTATTATTTACCTTCTAAAATCTCTTAAACCACTTTGACTACTTTGACCTTTTGGGGCTTTTAGATGACATATGAGGGCCCTCCAACTTCGTAAGGCCATAACTCTCAAATCGTGAGGAGTTATGCGACGTTCCACATACCAACAAAAATGGAATGACATGTACTATACATATAAATTAGTATTGCCTGCAAATATATCAAAACTCATACCATTATCCATCAAACAAACTTGGGTCCATTACCCAAACCTGGGTTCTCCAACTTCTCATGGCCATAACTCTCTAACCGTGAGGAGTTATGTGACTTTCCACATACCACCGGAAATGGAATGACAAGAACTATCCATCTAGTATAGTTTCACTAACAAATTCACTGACCTTCATCTAATTATTCCACAAATAAGCATGGGTTCTCTAACCATACTTCTAGGATAACTCAATCCACAAAGCGTCTTCCTGTGAGGGATTTCACCATAAGGGGACCACTTTGTAGTTCATCCATTTGTACTTATTATCAACCATGAAAAGAAAATAATGAGTCATCTTTACATCAAACAATCTTGGGTCCATTACCCAAACCTTTGTGCTATCGAGCTTTCTTTAAGGATTGACATCAATGACAACCACCTTAATTAATAGAACAGAGGACAGAGCCCACAAGTTCATCTAGAGGCATATAAAACAAGTATTGGATACTTTGCAAAGGGAATTTGGCAAAAATGTATTGGAAAAAATGAAGAAATGTATAAATGTATAAATGTGAATTTGGCAAGACTGCACTTGTATATCTAGGTCATATCGTGGGAGGAGGAAAATTGAATATTGATCCTTCCAAAATTCAAGTAATTGTAAAATGGCCTGAGCCAAAAAGTGTAACCGAGATCCGGAGCTTCTTAGGTGCAGTACAATATTGGAGAAGATTCATTCCCAACTTCTCCTAGTTATAGCAACTCCTTTGCATGCCTTAACCAACGTGAAGAACAATTTTCAGTGGGAAGGGAAGCAACAAAAAACTTTCAACATTTTTAAGGAGAATATCAGTATCACACCAGTATTAGCAGTGCCGAATCTTCAACAGTCTTTTGAAATTGAGAGAGATGCCAACAGATACGCCATGGGTGCAGTATTGATGCAATATTGTAATACTATCTATTACCACTCTGAGAATTTTAACCAAGCTGTTGTTAACTATCCTACATATGATAAAGAGTTGTATGTATTAGTTCAAAGCATAAAGAAATGGAAGGATTGTTTGTTAGGGAATGAAACCATCATACATACAAATCACCAACCCTTACAGTATATTCAAGAACAGACATAATTGCAACAATATCAACACTATATATGGATGGGTTTTCTACAACAATTTGATTTGGTAATCACGTACAAGAAGGGTACAAGTAACAAGGTAGCCGATGTGATTTCTAGACCTCTTATTGCTGCTTCTATTATTTTGAAGAATACTTATTTATCTCATGATAGCTATGTAGAACAATATATCGTCGATGAAGATTTTAAAGAAGTATATGAGAAGCTAACCCATGTTGCACAGGTAGAGAACTATTGTCTGCGGGGAAATTTAATCAATCATCTTAGGAAGCTATGTATTCCTACAAGTGAACGAGTCCATGTGATACAAGAATGCCACACTTCTCTTGTGTCTCGACATTTTGGGGTAGGAAAAACTATGGCTCATTTGCAGAGGTTTTGTTATTGGCCTCAAATGAAAGCAATTGCAACTAAATATGTAAAGGGGTGTGTGATGTGTTCTACTTGTAAGCCCAGTAATAGAAAATTGGGGCTATACTCACCACTTCATGTTCCATCCCATCCATGGGAAAGAATTTCCATGGATTTTTTAGGGGGTTTACCAATGACCAAAGGGGGTCATGATTATTTGTATGTTGTAGTGGATAGGTTCAACAAGATGTGTATCTTGATGCCATGTGAAAAGAAGATCACTGCTAATCATACTGCTAATCTCTTCTTTCAGTATGTTTGGGTTCACTTTGGGTTACCCACGTCCATTGTCTCAGATAAAGATACTTGATTCCTTGGGGATTTTTGGACAAGCTTGTGGAGAATGATGGACATCAAGTTGAAGAGAAACACTTCTTTCCATCCACATACCGACGGGCATACAGAGGTTGTTAACCGAACAATGGTACTTTTGCTTCGAGGCTACTGCAACAAGCATCCCAAGTTATGGGATGAACATATACCCTATGTAAAACATGATTACAATCGAGCCTTACATTCCTCCACTTAGTGTTCTCCATTCGAGACATTTTTTGGGTATTTTCCTAAGGTACCTTTAGACTTGATGTATCAGAGAAATTTTAGTGTGACTAAAGAATGAACAGAGGACAGAGCCCGCAAGTTCATCTAGAGGATTAAATAGATAGACCAGGTAGTCAGGGAATAGTTGGAGAAGAGTCAAGCATAGTATAAAGCTCATCATGAAAAGCACATGATTGATCATCAATTCCAGTTTGGAGACCGGGTATGGCTTCACATCAACAAGGAACGATTGAAGGGTGAAGGCAAGAAACTCAAGATTATCTGATATGGACCCTTCACTTTTGTATAAAAGTGACCCTAATGCTTTTTGTTTAGATCTTCCACCATATATGCAAATTTACTTAGTTGTGAATGTAGGGAACTTGAAACTTTTTGAGCCTCCCATGGTCATGGAACATGATGAGAAAGTTTCAATACCTTGAGTTGATGCGTTTTCACCTGAGTACTTGGATGAGTTACATGAAGATATCATCCTAAGAAAAATGACAAGGACTTCACGCACGGGTGATGTTGATTATCTTTGAGTAGGCTTAAAGGGCACACATCCAAGTAAGGAAAAGTGGATTGAGAAGGACAAAGTGAGGGGATTCTTCCCTCACTTACTAGTTGATTGATGAAATATTTTGGTGGTCCAAAAATATCTCAGTGGGAAGGCGTGATTCAAAAAGGATCTAGAGAAGTCTAAGAACAACTCAGAACACTCATAATGGCTTTAGCAGACAAAAAAAGGGAAAAAATTGAAAGTTTCCAAAACTTAGTTTAAAAAACATGATCACGAAGAGCGTTTCACAAGCTTTCTAACAACGCAAACAGATCGTCAAACAAAGTTATGGATCAAAAGATATAAGTGGTCAAATTTTAGGTCAAACTTAGTCAAAAGTCAAAAGGTCAAGGTGTCATGTGGCACCACTGCAAGGGTGACACGTGGCACATCTGTATAGTTGACGTGGCAGAGTGTTGAGTTGGTATGGGATGATGTGGCAAGGTCGTACATATTTATGGCAGACATGTGGGAAAATTAGGTGATGACACCTGTCATTTTCATGGACAAATGATATGGTGCCACATGGCACCCCTCCATGTTGATATTATGGTAGCTATGGGAGGTATTTACCTCCACATGTAAACCTGACGAGAATAGGATATTCTGGGAAGTAAGAAGAAACCCTAATGCGTTGGCTAATAACCCTAGCTTGTCGGCTCAAGAAGATAACTTGTATTAGGTTGTTAACCTCCAAGAGAAGAAGTCGACCAATAGAAATAATATACACTGAACAGATAGATACCCAGAATGAGAAGTTGGCCCAGGTAGTTAGCCAGAATTACTATAAATACATGAGGTCAATCTTCATTCTGGCAGGCAGTCTCAGAATTGTAGAGTAACACTTGTGCACACTGCAGTGCCCAGTTTTGTGCGCAGGTTTGAGGAGAGCTTCCATTGCAACTGTTGTTGATGCGCTATCCTTGTTGATGCTCTTGTTGATGCGCTATCCTTGAGGAAAGGTGCACTACCCTTTGTTTGGCTATCCAACCTAGGGTTTTCTTCCAGAATGATTCTCAGTCAAGGTTAAGGTGCTCGGAGGGTGGCTTCGGCCTATGGTTGGGTGAAAATAGTGATATTGTCGATGGTAAAATGAACACATCCATTCATATTCTAACAGTGTATGGCCCACACCTCCTTCATTCAGTCTAACCGCTAGAAGGAAACATAGCCATAAGGATATTGAGCTCGTTGAAGAACTGTCGCTAGGGTTTCTAGCATGAGTAGTCACCAAAGCACTATCGCTAGGGTTACTAGAAGGTGTAGTTGTAGAAACCCTAATCATATCATTGAGGCACCTTAAGTGAAGGGATTGACCTAATCTTCAGATAGATCAGTGCACCCTAGCCTAGCGCATCTCCTGGTACTCTCAGCAAGCCAAGATGTCAAGTTTGAGTTTTTGATCAGATATAGGGTTTACCAAATCAAAGCAACCATGAATTACTCTATGAAATCATAAAACAAGTTAGATGGAGCTTATAAATTTAGAGCATGGAAGACAAGGATTGACCTCATCGTTGCCAAGAATAAAGCGCTGGATATCGTAAAAGGAAAGATTGCGAAACCAGAGTTTGAAGAAGGAAAAGAGAAGGAACTGCAGAACGTTGCAGCTATGGAGAAGTTCAAAGATGGTGACATCAATGCCATGAGTATCATAGTGGACTCCATAAAATACCACTTGATATCCTACATCTCCCATCTTGACTCATCGAAGAAGATGTAAGATGCCCTAATGAACTTCTTCTCAATCAGAAACATTGGACAAGTAATGAGTGTAAAGAATGAGCTTTGTGACATGAAGATGAATGATGATGATAGTATAACATCATACTTTGTGAGGATCTCTCAGTTAAGAGATCAACTACAAGCTATTGAAGAGATCATTTCAGAGAAGGAATTAGTAAACATAGTACTCAATGGTCTTCCCAAGACATGGGATGCATTTTCTGCAAGCATGAACACAAGGAAGGGGTATCCTACATTTGAAGAAATTTGGACTTTCTGTGCTCAATAAGTGATCTAGGTGGATATCGGTGGCCACCACCTTTTCCAACTGGCTCAAAACAATTTTCTGGCAATTTTGGAAATTTACTATTTTTAGCAGTTTTTAACTTCTAGGGCCATTTTGAGGGCCTAAATGAAGTTTTTTCAAGATATAAGTCCTCAATGATAGCCAAAGGCATGATTGAGTCCTCAAAATGAATCTCCTCTATGATACCTTTCCAATGAGCTATCATACGCCTAAAACGAAGATCGTATGCAAAAGTTACGACCCTGGGAAGTTGATGTACTAACTTACCCAAACGGGGCCCACATGAATTTTGGTGCTTCATCTCCTAGGGTTAGGTTTTTGGATGTCTATGGTTTTTGGCATTCCTACTTATTGTAAAAGGCCTTCAGAGCCTCATTGTAATCATCTTCTTATGAATGGGAGTATTCGTCACATCTCTTCTCAGAGATAAGTTGTCACCATTCTAGCGAGTCTTTCACTCTGTATTTTTACAGTCTCTTTACATTTATTTCATTAATATAAATCGTGTATTACTATATCTTTGTGTTTATGGTTGCATCTCTGATATATTTCTGTTATATTATTGGATATACGCGATATCTCTATGCATTTCTTTATTATATCTCTGTTCTCATTTCGTGTCAAAAATAATCCGGATCAAGAAGAATCCAAGATTAGTGCAAAAGAGAAACCCCAAAAGAAGTATGATGATCAAGATTTCACAACAAGATTCAAGAATTTTAGGAACAAAAAGAAGTTTTGTTCAAGGAGGAAGCCAAATCAAGAGAAACATATTTCAGAAATACAATGCTTCAACTGTCGAAAATATGGTCACTACAAGAATCATTGTCCCAAGCTAAAGAAAAGGAAGGAGAAACACGAAGCATCAATTTCCGAAGAAAAGGAACCTACAAAGAAGACTAAGAAGGATGAAAGAGACTTCTTCTTCTGAAGGTAACAATACTCTTCTTATTCCTTGTACATATCTTGTTTGCATAGTCTTTGTACATATCTTGTATATCTATCTCTTAGAAGATAATGTGCTCCAAGAAGAACTATACCTATGGAAGAACAACAAGATAAGGATTGCTATACAAGTTAGATAATACACATGAAAGGATGAAGTACATAAAACAAATCATGTGGAAGCTATTACAAGATAAGATGAAATCATAATCAATCATGAAGAGACTTAGAAGAAGCAAAGACAGAAAGAAGTCAACAATCTAGAGAAAGACTTATGATGTTTTGCAGAAGACAATAAGATGGAAGCATGGACTCTATTAGACAGAGGGAGCCGATTATATATTGCAGAAGACCATAAGGATGCAGATGTAAGCGTGGACTCTGTTAGACGGAGGGAGCTGATTATATGCACTCATACATGAAGCAAGGATTAGGAGGGAGCTAATCCTATGATCCATTGAAGATGATGAAGTATATATCCATGATAGAAAACATGAGAAGCAATACATGTTCAATTCGACCTTAGAAGAAGAATTCTTTGAAGAAAATCCGTAAAGTATTCTTAGTTTTCCATCCACATACGTGATTCTATGATGAAAGAAAGAAATGGAATCTTTAGGGCATGGAATCTATAAGAAATTCCATGGACCCAAAAGATAAAGAAAAACATGAGGAAGAACATGAAGATTCCAAGAAAGAAAAGAAGCCAGAAAAACCAGTCATTGTATCGAGAATCAAAAGATTACCAGCCTGATATGAACTCACTAAAAGCAATCAAGCAGAGGAACTAAAAGTTGTGATGAAGAACAGTGTACAAAAGACTTATGAATGAAAGCATTGCAAGATCCAGAACTAGAGGTTCTCCCAGATGGAGGGAGAAGACTATGTTGATTGCTCGTTATGGTAAAATAGACATACCTCTACATGAGTCATTATATCATCCGCAATATCCATGGGTTGGAGTTTTACATCAGATAAAGGCAAAGACTGTTCTCCAAAGAAATTGAACAAAGAGCGTATGAAGAGCAACCTCAAGGCTTTGAGGCATACCAAAAAGAGACCCTTGTATGCAGATGGAAGAAGATAACTTAGTGGAGAACCTCCAGTGCACAATAGAAGCATGGTGAAGATTTTCTATAATAAAGATATTATATAAAGATGATTACTCAGAAGATCAGATCTCATGATGACATAAGAAATGCCACATGGATATGTTCCAGTTTTTCCAACAATGATATACTTTATTGATTAGAGATACATGAAGCCTTCAGAGAAAACCAATGTTCCAGACCGAAGTACATTTGAAATCAAGCATTACATTATCCACGATGAAGTCCAGAAAGGAGAAAGTGGCTCTCCAATACATATCTCCACAAATGAGCATATAACCAGACATTTTGATAAAGCTCCTGTTCAAGATTAAAGAGTTTGCGCACTCAAGTTGGAGCTCGTGGAGATGACTTCCTTATTGAAAAAGGAAGAGATGACTCCCAGGTTGGGAGGGAGCACTGATGTATTATTGATTGATGGATATGATGAGCATATTCTTTCCAGTTCTGGAAGTGGATTGAGATTTCTGATGGACAGACATTTTCTAGTTCGGAAAATGGTCCAGATTGTTGATTTGCCATAGACAAGGACTTCCCATTGTGGTTAACATGGGAAGTGGTCTAGGGAAGTCTCTCTTCTTGAGAGTTACTTAAGAAGACTGGGCCGCCTCGCCGAAAAACGATTTCTCATTGTGGTTAACATGAGGAATGGTTTTTTTTGGAGGTTGGTGTAGGATACACATTTCCTCTTGTGGTTAACATGGGAAATGGTCCGGACAGTCATTCCTTAGGGCAGATTCATTCTCTCCAGGTTGCACTTTGTTTAGTTCCAGAGGAATGGCCCAGGGAGGGGAATGGTCTAGGTTTAGCAATCAGGGACACCATTCCTTAGGGTATATTCATTCTCTCCATCTTACACTTTGTTTAGTGTCAGAGGAATGGCCCAGGGTGAGGAATGGTCCAGGTTCAGAAATCAGGACAGTCATTCTTCCTTGCTTGAGAAGAATGGTCCAGAGGAAGATACTCTTCCGATATCTCACAGATGTGAGTGGAAGAATGGCCCAGATGATTCAATTTATATCCTAACATTGTTTCTGTGCAGGTTGATATTAGATGATTGTTATGAAGACTATATGAAAATAGATGTATACTACTGTGGTGGATGTGTTCCACTGTTTTTGACTATACGTTATTGATCAAGTACTTGTTTGCTACTTGGTGTGGTAGTAAACCGCTGGATTGTAGTTATGTACTACTATGGATAGACATAGTTGTGTTCTATTTTTGTTCCGATTGCCTTGAAGACTATCATTATTTTTTGGAAATGTTTATCGGCTAGATTGATGATCAAAGGACAAGAAGAAAAATGGTTTAGAACATTTACTCTTCTAAGACATATGTCAAGATTAGAAGAATGACTCTTGTGTCACTCTGTGGTGTGAGTGACTGATCCTACATCATGTCTAATTACTCAGATGGAGTATGGTTTCGAGAGATGATGCAACTGATGACACTGATAGTGATGATGGTTCTCTAAATCTAGTCATGAGATAGTCTATATGACTATGTTGATGCTACCGGGTAAATGGTATGTTTGTGCTTAAGACCATTACCTTCAAATACCTCCCTAGCTAGGAGGGAGTGTTGATATTATGGTAGCTGCGGGAGGTATTTACCTCCATGTGTAAACCTGACGAGAATAGGATCAAATTTCACATGTGAGATCAAATAGGACCTCTGCTAACCTATGCTCTAAACATAGCTCCACTAACCACTCTGCCAATCATGTCACTTATTACATAACTGCCTTTTTTTTGTATAAAAAGGGGGCTTGGTCAGTGTTTCAGGACACAGAGCAAGAGAGGAGGACCAGGCACGCTCATATTGATTTTGTATGGACTGGGGCATGCTTTTCGAGATTTACTAGTCACTTATTGTAGAGGCAGTGGCACGGTAACCAGGGCAGGGGTGTCTCTTGGGCCTGGAAGTGTTAGACTCAGATCGAGGCATGAAGACAGTAATTTTTAGGTAAAATGATGATGAATGTAGTGGTGGTGTTAGTTTTCTGATCTAAGCAAAGCTTATGTAGATTGACTCCAGAATGAGGTATACTTATGTATTTTTCCCAATTATTTTGTGGAGTTAATAAAAAGACCTACCCATTTGAGAGTAGGACTCAGAGACATAGTCCACCAGGGACAAACTCCATTATCAATTTCTTTATGTTCATATTTCATGCTTATGTCTCTTTCCTTTTGATATTTTCCTTCTTTATGGTGTACTTTAGTTTATGCTCATTTTATGCAATTCTTTAATAAGTCCCATGATGAAAATATCCCAGATCATGTTGGTATCAGAGTGGTCATCTTTGACTTGAATTGTTGAGTATGAATACTTACTAGGTTCAAGCATAAGAATAGTGAAGGAACACTTAAGACTTTCAATACCAAAGTTGGTCATGCATCTTGAAGGAAGAATATGGCAGAAGAGGACAAGCATGTTGAATAAGAGAAAAAATTTCACATGGTATTTTGTCACATGTCAGAAATGGTCGAATGAATGTATGGAGATTACGAGAAGAGGATGAAGAATAAAGGGAAGAAAAAGGAAGCACATGCAAATGATGATGCTTTGGTAAACCAAGGGGTTGGAGGAGATCCTCCTGATCCTCCATCTTCGCCTTCAAGATCTAGTTCTTCTTCCTCTGAGCATTCTCATCATTCTCATCATTCTAGCCATAAAGCCTATTTTAAGAAACCATTATTAAAGATTGATGTAAATTTTTCTTTACCTATGTTTAATGGAGATGTTAATCCTAAGAAACTAGATAATTGGATTTGACAGGTTGAAGTATATTTCCATGTTGAGCATATTGACGAAGATGAAGTTAAAGTTCAACTGGCTTCTCTTCAGTTGGAAGGCACCGCTCTCGTATGGTGGGAGAGAAAGCTACAAGACATAAGTAAGTGTGGTAAGATTCTTTCCCCATGTTCTAAATTAAAAAAAAAGATAAGGAATCAGTTCTATCCATTAGGGTATTTACATAAAGCAATGATGGAATGGAAAAATTTAAGACAGAGTAAAGGTTAGACTGTACAAAGTTTCACAGAAGAATTTAGGAAGAAATCTCTCGCATTGAAAATTACTTTGGATTATTATGAAAATTTAATGAAGTATATTGGTGCACTTCACAGTTATATTCATCATACTTTTATCTTGTTTAACCCCACTAATTTTGATGAATTTTGTGTGCAAGACACTCACCTTGAGAACAGGGGGAAACATGTTCAAGAATATCCCATGAAAAAACCTTCCAATTTCCCACAAAATACTTTCAAGAAGTTTAAAAGGAAGGACAAGAAGAAAACTACAGTAATGAGAGAATGAGGAAAACCATCTTGCACTCATTGGAAGAGGAGCAGTCATGATGAAGAACACTGTTGGAAATTAAATCTAGAAAAGAAACCAAAACAATTCGGTGGAAAGAGGAAGACAAACACTGTTGCTATAGTGCATGAATATCTTGGTTCTGATTCAGGATATGAAGGAAAGGTCACAATGGTTGGAGTACAAGGTAAAGATTCTCTTCATGATAGTTCAAGTTCCAATGATGAATCTCATATTGATGAACAAAAGAGGAATGAGTTGTTTCATATATGAGTTGTATCTAAACATACTAAGATAGATACATTATTTGATCTAGGTTCCCAAGTAAACTTAATATCTGAAGCACTTGTCAAGAAGATGGGTCTTGTAACAAAACCACATCCAAAGCCTTATCCTCTTGGTTAGGTATGTGATCAAGAAAAAATTAATGTCACCAAACAATGTAGGATCATATTTGCTATTGCTTCCAAGTTGATTGATGAAGTGGATTCGGATGTTGTACCGCTTGATATATGTGGCATAGTGTTGGGGATTCCTTATATTTATGATATAAAAACAGTCTTCTTTCATCATGAGAACAAATACTACCTTACTAAGGGGGGAGTGGAATATATTGTGAGAGCTCACAACATGAGGGTAAATACGACACTTGTTAGTGCAGGGAAAATGAAAAGACTCATAACCACTAATAACATATATGTACTCATGGTCATCAAAGAGAAAGATGTCAGGACATCTGACACTTTCCAAGGGTGTCATCCATCTCATAAAAAGGAATTAATTTATATTTTTTCTAAGTATGATGATATTTTTAAGGAACCAGATGGATTACCTCCTAAGAGGGAAATCCAACATGAGATACATATTCAGTGGGATTCTCCCGATCATAATGTGGGCATGCACATAATGTCAGTTGTGGAGATGAAAAAGATTAAGAAGCAAGTACAAGGATTATTGGATCAAGGGGTCATCTAGCCAAGTTCATCTTCTTATGGTTCTCCGATCGTGATGGTTCCAAAGAAATATGGAACATGGCGAATGTGTGTCGATTATCGGGCCTTAAATAAAATCATAGTGACAAATCAATACCCTCTTCCTCGCATAGATGATTTACTTGATCAATTGAGGAATTTTGTTTATTTCACTAAGTTGGATTTGCGCAGTGGATATCATCAAATCAGGGTCATAGAACATGATGCATGGAAGTCTACCTTTAAAACCAAACATGGATTGTTTGAGTGGTTTGTTATGCCGTTTGGGATTTGTAATGCTCCGACAAATTTCATGCGTGTGATGAATGAGGTATTCAGGGCTTTCCTAGATGACTTTGTGATTGTGTATTTTGACGACATTATTGTTTTTAGCGTGACTTGGGATGAACATTTAAGGCATGTAAAACAAGTATTGGTGTTGTGAGGGAAATCTCCTTACAAACTAGCAAATAGGGTTATGGTTTGCATGCAGATATGACCAAGAGAAAATCTACTTTCTACCTTCGTCCCCAGACTTAAATCCTATTTCTTTTCAGTAAAACATGGCTAGATCAACCTACCTCATTCCACGTGTTTGATGTCGATCCCTTGTCGCACTTGACCACTTGTTCACATTTCTCCTTTCCAATGTTGACTTGCATACAAGACAAGCAACGACTACACATGCATCTTACCTATAGAATAACAGGTTAGAAATTCAAACATGTACTTAACAAATTATGAATAACTCATGAATTGGGACGAGAAAAGCATTTTCTTTATTACTTTGAATGAGTCAACTTACAAAAAGTCGTGACCGACCACTGCTCTACGAACCTGATCCTAGGCTCTTCTTCAACTATCCTCCAACTTCTTTGCTTTGTCTCTCTTCTGGCACAAGGATGGCTAAAGGGTTGGGACAGTGGGAATAGGAAAATGGGCAGAGTTTCTTTGCTATATTTTCCCCCTTCCAAATAGGACCCCTAGCCATTTTTTTATAGGCTAGAAGAAGCTAGGTATTTGGACGAACTCTTAGCCATGCATGGTCGAGAGTTTCAGTTAACTCACCCAGAGCTGTGTGTTCTGTCGACAACTTTCCTTTTTTCATGCTTTTGTCAGTCCACGTGGGCTGTTTGAGGTTAGCTAGCGTGTACACGCATGTAGTAATGGAGTAGGGCACGTGGGCCTTTGTAAAATAGGATTTTTAAAGAGTTGTTCAACATTGCTTTGAAAAAGAAGGGATCTGAGATGGCTTGATGCCAGGTAAGCATGTATGGTGAAAATTAGGGTTATAAAAGATGCCCCCTAATGTGTGAGGTCAAAAGAGAATCTGATGGCCGAAATACATTACCAATCTTTACTGATGTGCTGAACGATTGAGCCCAAGGATCAGGAATCGGGAGGTGCCGTCTGCAAAATAACAAATGTCTCACCGAGGCGGGCATACCCATGCTCGAGATAAAATAGAATCATGGCTACCAACCAAATACATTGTAGATCTATGTCATATAACTATATAAAGAGTAGCTGTGAACAATACACAACGGAGCTACATCTTGAAATAAAAAAGATATACATATAGAGTATCCATATTCTAGAAGCTGATACAGCCTGATGGCTAGAGATGAGATCTTCAGAGCTGGAGCAACAACTTCAAAATCTTAAAAACTTGGGTAGGAGTGTAAAATGAGTGTATGACTGCACTACCTAGAGGTCTTCGACGACTCATCGGTCATGGACTAGATAATCTTGATGATCAGACTGAAGGCTTCATTGATTTCGAATAAGGACTTGATTGGACATTCAGGATGGCCGGGTATGAGGACAAGAGACATATTGCGGAGGGGCCGACTCGGGCTTGGTGAAAAAATTCCCTTGGAAAATAGCACGACAAATGATGAGACTCAGGCAGCATGGCATTAATCATAAGTCTATGAAGCAGGAGGCAACGCAAAATCTTCATATGTTTGGAAGGATAACCAAACGGTGGAGGACACAACTCTATATAGCTAGAAAAAGCTTCCTAAGGTCGTACTACATCCCATAGTCTGATGAACAAACCGGAAGATGTGCTTTATCCAAGGGCGACTCATTATGCTGCCAATAAAGAAAATACTTTTCCCTTCCTCTTTTTGGGGTATATTTGATTTTTTTGTCTTTTTCAATAATTTTGGGAAAAAGAATAAAGGAATATTATGTTACAATGGAGGAATGAGTGTTGTAAACATACAAGTTCAAGTCACAAGGACAAGACTGATGTTCTAGTAGAATGATACTCGGGAAAAATCCTCTGGGGGCCAAAGGTGTTAAGACGTAGAAGCAAACTGTTACAAGGCTGGCGTATAAGCTATGCAAATGCAGTTAATAAAACACACAATGGTAATGTCCTTCGATGTAAGTTTAATGAGCCTAGAGAAGGTAAGCTCGGTGGTTTTTCATGTTTAGAGAGTCTGAAAAAACATAAAAGGAGACTCCGTTAGGGTACCTTTTTCGAAGATAGTCTAGTCGGTTCGAAAAAGGGGTAAACTAGCACCGACAAGACGTCTATTCAAAACCATTTTAACGAGTGTGACAAGGATAAGATCACTCGACCATTCTTTTATTTTTAAGGAGTCTGATAAAAGCTTAACTATGGACTCCGTCAGGAATGTTCTTCTGGACCAGTTTAACGAGTGTGAAAGAATAAGGTCACTTGACGATCTTTTCAATTTTAGGGAGTCTGAAAAGAGCTTAACTATGGACTCCATGGGGGTTCCTTCTTCGTAAGTTTAGTCCCTCAGGCTCAAAAAAGGGATAAAATTATACTTGAGAGTACTCTTCTATAGAGCTGAAGTTCCATAGAGTATACCTTTGTTCGTATAGTTGACCATCTGGACTGAAAAAGGGGTAAACTACCGCTGGACAGACGTGACTTCAAGTTTCAGTTTAATGAGTGTGAAAGGCCACAAGATCACTCGACATTCTTTTCATGTTTAGAGGGTCTGAAAAGGGCTTAAAAGAAGGCCCGTTATTTTTTGGGAGTCCTGAGGGTGAGGTCAAGAGTGAAGAAGAGTCATGCAAATGCTGATCAAAATCGTATTTAGGAAAAACTACAAGGATTCCCGAGCCTACAATGTTTTAGAGATAGCATGAATACCATAATGCAACCAGGATCTACCTAGGGCATCCATGTTCCGGTAAGCTCTACCACCAAGTTGCGACACTTCTAAAGCATAAATGATGGTTCTGTGTCATAGCCTGATGGGATCGATCCTATGGTAAAGGAACAAGACAACGAGATACAAAAATCAGGGGAGAAACCTAACCTATATGTTCAAGTTGATCATCGAATTTTTTTTTCCACAGACCGTCGAAAAATACTCAAAACTAAAAAAAAACTGTCCCAATACCCAATCAAATCCCTCCTAAATAACTCCTGAATCACTCTAAATGATTTTTGGTATAAAGAAAATGATAAGGGAGGCCAAAAAAGTGACAAAAAGAGGCCAAAAAGTCTATAAATAGAAGCTGGCAGCTTATTATCACCATTGCTAATTTGGAAATTGACTCTGGATCCAAAAGACCCCCTTTGATTAACGTGGTGATTCTGGGAGCTACAGTGGACAAAACAAACTTCTGTCTGGACCAAGTAAGTACAAACTCCCTTGTCTTGCATTTCATATCATTATTTATGTATTGGGTTTCAATTTTTAGGGGGGGGCGTTGACCTTTAAAAGGTCGGCCCTAGGTCCACGTGGGCTGTCTCAGGACAGGCCGCATGTACATTTAGGTAGAGTGAAATCTGCCCACGTGCACACGTGACTCCCACCAAGACAACATGCGTGGGCCCCCTTATTGAATTCTAAAGACACAAAAAGCAAGCGTTTAACTCTCCTAAACCTTTTTTTTTTCAGGATGTATGTCTATTGGAGAGAACGAGAGCATGAAGAGGTAAATGAGTTGGTCGGGGAAGACCCCAATGCTGTGGCTACTTTGACGCATTGTGGGTTACTCAAGTTTTTTCTATGTCCTTTCATGCGGGCACAACCTAGGCTACTGAATGCCTTGGTTGACTACTGGCATCCAGATGCATAGGCATTCATGTTACAGGGGCAGTCACTGGTGCCCACGGTCGAGGACATTTACTTTTTGACTAGTCTCTCTAGGAGAGGGGAACCAGTCAATTTCTAGACTTTTCCTGCGGGGCCGCATAACATAGCGGAATTGATAGGCCTATACTATGCAGCTGATACGGACCACGTGAGCACGCAGGTTCCTATAAGAAAGATCACTAACCTATCGCTACAGGAAATAGTATTGCTTATTGGGTGCATTACTGGTTCTACGGCTCTACATTAGGCATCCCACGCATAGATGAACTGTGTTGTCCAGTGCTTGAATGCACAAGTTTTTGATTGGAGTACCACTTTTCTTGAGTGCATGAAGAGGCAATTGACATATTTCCATTTGCGGACACATAGGAAATTCGGGTTCGGGACCATTCCATGTTCATTCTTTTTTGAGAGAGTTTTGAGCTTTAGTCCTCGAGTAGTGGTACGAGGACACCAGGCCTCTCTTCCTGCTATGTGTAGATGGGCAGTACTACTGCCGCGATAGGGTGGTGGAAGGACCTATGAGTCCTTGAATGATGAATTTTTTGCATGGCTGTCACGACAGATCCCGGTTATAGAGGACTACCCCTATGCTGGGATTGATTTTTCAAGAGATTTGGAGATACTAGTACCTCCTGGTGAGGTGCGAGGGGAGATGGGTAAGTCTCCACCTTTGTAGTTTTTTTGTTGTATATGTAATTTTTATATTGTTTTGTTATATATCTCATTTTTTTCTTATGCCAGAGTATTTGACGGATATATGTTCATTGTGTGCAGACGTGGGACCAGAGCGACCCGCTGGCTATGCAAGGAACAAGCATTGTCCTCGGCCAGGGGCCGCACCTGCCGCCACCAGGGGACCAACAGTAGTAGGAGATATTCTAACCGGGGAGGCTAAGAGGGTACTGGGATGGGTTGAAAGAAACTTCACTGCGCTCATTCGCACGGTCTCGATGGCAGCTATTGAGGACCTACCACCATCTATGCAGCCTCATGTAGTGGGGGCACCACGGACGTGGGTCCATTTGTTTCGACGCTTAGCCAATGATGTGGACCAGTATAACAGGGCCCACAGGCCCTGAATTTAGCTAGACATTTTGACGTGCCACAAGCACTACTTGTATATATTTTTTGAGGTCACAAGCCCTGTGACTCGTTGTCGGTACTATTTTTGAGGTGCTTGCGTCCATCCATGTAATATGGTTACTTTATGATATTATATATGGTTTTTTGGTCTTTTGTGTCTTATGGATCATGTGTGAAAAAATGTATTTACATGCCTATGTCAATGTTCTTTCATATGTGTGTAAGATGCCAATCTAAAATTTGATTAGCTAGAGTATCTGTAACTTGGTTTAATCTCCTAGGAACATGAAAATATGTAATATAATCAAAGTTTCATTCTAAGAGACTTACCCTAAGGAATAGTCGGTGTAAAGTTGGATCATGAACCCGGTACACTCTGTTTAAATGAGACACAACCAGTTGAGCGTCGAGATAGACCCAGAGATGAGAGATACCCAATGACAAAGCATCACGAAGCAACTTAATAACTGCGCTATACTCGACAACATTATTTGTGGTGTCACCTAAGCATATCCCTCCAGAAGATAATAATTGGCCTTGAGGTGTAAAGATTACCCAAGCTGCGGAGGCAAGCCTCCAAGTGTGCCGACTAGCACCGTTTGCATACCCAACGAACACCTCGAAATCACTTGACATATGCCACAGTGACGAAATATAGTATCAATGACACGTCCATAATACTAAAAGAAAATAAAAAGTAATAGTACAAATACTATACATATGTTACAAAAGGTTACCCATAGTGACCTTCCTATGAGTAATACTTCTTAAGGTAGAGCCCATTTCTAGGCTCTGCCAAAGCATTCCCTTCAAAATCAACCAGACGATAAGCACCCTTTTTTAAAACCTCTTTTATGATGAAGGGTCTGAACCACATGGGTTTGAATTTTCCTACCCCATGGGGTCCTTATCTTGATCGTAGACCAGGACAAAGTCGCCTTTAGAGAAAACCCGAGGATGAACAGACCTATCATACTGACACTTGACCTTATGTTTGTGAGCCTCGTTGGCCAAGGCTGCATCACAATGCTGCTCAAGGTATACTAACCATTCTTCAAGTGGAGAAGTGTCGGGAAATAATTGTACTGCCAACTTTAGAGACGAGATCTGACATTCGATGGGCAAGACTGCCTCCAACCCGTAAACAAGTTGAAAAGGTGAAAAACCGGTTGTAGTCTTAACAGATGTTCAGTAATCCCATAATGCCGAGTATAACATCAAATGCCAATTTGACTTGGCTGAGTTGATAGTTCACTGTAAAATAGTCTTAAGAGTTTTGTTTACAGCTTCCACTTGCCCATTTGCTTGGGGGTAGTAGGGTGATGAATGTTCTTGATGTAACCCAAGATTTGATGTTAATTCGGTCATCATTTGGTTCTGAAAGTGACTTCCATGGTCAGTGACAATTTCCCTTGGGACGCCAAACCTTGCTATTATCTGATTGAATAAAAAGAGAGCTGTAGTCTCTCCATCATCTTTAAACGTTGGCATAGCTTCGACCCACTTTGTGAAGTAGTCTACATCTACGACGATATAGCAGTGCCCCCTTACTGAAGGAGGGTTGCAAGTAGTGTAATCAATCCCCCACTTGGTGAAGGGACCAATGGTGATGACAGGAAACATGGGAGAGGGATGTGCCCTCATCTTCCGAGAGAAGATTTGACATGGATGGAACTTCTTGACCGATTCGATATAATCTTTGATAAGTGTCAGCCAGAAGTAACCTACTCGTAGAATCTTTTGGGCTGTTGCCAACCTAGACAAATGACTGCCACAAGCTCTGGTATGGCAATCGTTAAGCACGATAACTACCTCCTCATGAGTGAGACATCGATGTAGGATGCAGTCTACACCTCTCCGATACAATGTATCTTCGGGTATGAGATAATTCTTAGCCTGATGGCATATACGTCGACTCTCATCACGAGAAGCAGTGGTGGGGCACTTCAAAGTTTGGAGATAGATAAGTATATCTCCATACCAGGGATCTGAAGATGTGATAAAAAACATATCTCCTCGGATAGGCGATTCTTCAGGCACAACGTCACCTGACTCAACCAGAAGTTCCGAAATAAGTTCTGTGAAGACCAGTGACTTTTTGGACTTTGCTTAAACGAAGTCTAAGTCAAACTCTTGGAGGATGACTATCCATCTACTGATTTTTCCGCCTATTACTCATTGTGTCAACATGTACTGGAATGGATTCACGACAACAATGACGGTGGTATTTCGAAACATAACATAATGACGGAATTTTTGAACAGCATGAACTGCTGCCAATGCAAGTTTTTCGATGTGAGAATAATTAAGTTCTGGTCCTACAAGGCCTTGAATCAGGTAATCGATCATGTATTCTGTGAACAAGTCATCTTCCTGAACTAAAACCATGCCAATGGTTGACTATGCTGTAGTTAGATATAATAAGAAATATTTGTTATAGTTCAGTGGCCAGAGCAGAGGGGCAATTGTGAGGGCATGTTTCAATGTGTCAAAAGAGCATTGAGCTGCATCATCCTAGTAAAAGGGAACGTCTTTCTTCAGTAAGCACATAAAGCCCTTGGTGATTTTGGCATAGTTGGCGATGAAGCGTCGTAAAAAGTTTTTCTTGCCTTGTAGACTCTGAAGTTGAAGGATTGTACGTGGGGGGGGGGAACTGAATTATTGCCTCAACCTTTAGAGGATCGACCATGATCCTTGTTGTTGACACTATGAAACCTTTAGAGGATCGACCATGATCCTTGTTGTTGACATTATGCATAAGCTGCACTTGTTTAGATTTAGATGAATCCGAAAGTAGCGATAATGTTCGAAGATAAGTCGAAGGTGTGTGGGGTGATCTGTTCTCTTGCGAGATAGTGATGCTAAATCATCTAGATAGGCCTCGACTATATTCTTGAGGTCATGAAAAGAAAAATACATGGCCCGCTGAAAGGTGGCTCCAACATTTTTGAGACCAAAAGGCATTTTACAATATGTGAATGTACCCCATGGGAGAATGAATGTTGTTTTGTGCTAGTCTTTGGGTTCGATTTGTATTTGATTATATCCTGAAAAACTGTCCATGAAAGAAAAGGCTTCGCAACCCGCACATTCATCAATGATCTAGTCGATGAACGGTGTGGGAAAATTATCTTTGGGACATGTCTTGTTCAAATCACGGAAGTCAGTGCATACACAAATCGTGCCTTGTTTTTTATTGACCGGCACGGGGTTTGACACCCATTGGGTCAAATGGATAGGATATATAAACCCAGCTTTGAGAAATTTCTCAACCTCAACCTTAATGGCCACTACTTTCTTAGGATTAACTGAAGGAAGCTTTTGCCAAACCGACTTGGCATCAGGATACATTGTGATTTCATGTTCAACTATTCTTGGATCGATGCCTGGCATTTCCTCGTAAGACCAGGCAAAAACGTCGTGGAATTATTTGAAAATATTTGTGTAGATTTGAATCTCTTCGGGGGAGCAGTCTGCTCCGACAAAGACATTCTCCATGATGCCAGGGTTTCGGGAGATATTGATCGGTAAGGTTTCAGCGATAGTTTCCATATTACCCTCAGCATAAATCTCGTGTGTAGCTAAGGGATTAATAGGACAAGATCGCTCTCCCGTCATGGTCATGGTGAATTCTCCCGCTTCAATTCGTCTTAACTCTGGGAGGAAGTATGATCTGTGATGAAGATCTTCCCAAGGTTTATCCAGACTAGTCATTGCTTCAATTATTTCTTCATCAGAGGGAAAGACTAAGTCCAATGAATCGGTGTGAGCGAGAGAACCCTGAGCCCAAATAGGTTCTAGAAGAGGATCTAACTCTTGTACAGGAGCTGGATCAGTGTGGGATGAAGTTTGCTGGACTAAGGAGTACGTTACTTTAGTTGCGGACAAAGGAATGGACATGCCTGGATGCCCTGTCCCATCCATCGTGGCCGATGGGGAAGGAAGTGTCCACGGATCATCGAAGTAAGTCATGCAGAATGAAGAAACTTGAAAAATCTCAACCTTATGGTGATTGGATATAAACTTGATATCGCCTTGAGGGGGTGGGTAATCAAAGGTACCCATCAAATATGGGCACAAACCAACCCCTACATTGACAACACCTGGTTGGGGATTATCAATCATTGGGACCATGGATGCCCCCAAAGTAGGGTCAGGTTTGGAGAAGGACAATTGATTGATGGTCACTATCCGACCCTCGTGGGGAAACAACAAGACCCAAAAAACTGTAGCAACCACAACTTGAATGGAATAATTCCAACTCCTTCCTAACAAGAGTTTATAGTCGAGGGGAGCATCGCCTACCTCTACTTCGACACACATGGTCTTCCCTATTAACTGCACGGGAAAAGAAGGAACGATACCATGCGGTCGGAATGAACGACCATCAAAAGCGACGAGGAGAGTAGGTGATGGAGACAAAATGGGTTGGCCAACGACCTTCCAACATGCCAACGACATAACACATGTCGAGGCTCCCTCATCAACCACCGTGCGAAAAATATTCAGAGTAAAAGTTTTCATGGGATAAGCCACTACTATCTGAAACGCTACGTGGTAAGGTAGACGAGGTTTTAAGTCAGTTGTATCCAGCATGATTGTACCTGGATTACAAGTCTCAGTAGATCCTAAAGAAGTTAACAAGGCTTTCCTCTGGGAAGGGTAGCTTTGGAGGACCTCCAAAGTGGACATCACACAAGGGGTTTGTGATAAATCATCCACCACAGAGTAGTTCTAGGTGGCCCTTGCGTTTGGGTTATGAGAACCTTTTTTAAATGAACCTTTGGGAATGTGTGTCATTGTTTTTCCCAACGTCTTCTCAATCTGTAGAGGAAGAGATGGGAGGTCAGCTTCTTTACCCTTCTCAGAAGTGCTTGGTTTACTATAGTCATGTGCTCTAGTCAATATAAAAACATCACCCCTAACCATATATACGTTCGCGGATGCGGGGTTGTTCAGAGGCGAAAATGATTCCTAGCTTCCCCCTTCAGTGCTTGTAGAGGATTGAGTTAGATTTTGCCCATGTTGAAATGGATTAGTCAACATAGCCTGCTGTTGCTGTGTCACAAAATTTTGGGCCTCTACAAGTCGAGGACATAGATGGGTCGGGTGGTCTTCCGTGCACAAGTTGCATGGATACCTTGCCTTCCATTTTTCAGTGTTGTCCCCACCAGCATTATCGATAGGTTTTTTTATCCCCCTTACCCTTGTTTCATTGTTTTTTCTTTCCTTCAGGCTACTGGGTGGCCTTTGGGTTATTCAATTGCACTGTGTGTACCTCTGACGTTTGGGTTGGGGGAGCAACCAAAGTAGTAGTTTGGCTGGCCACTGTGTGTTGTATAGATAACTATTGCAACTGCTTCGTCAATTGCTCAGTGGGATTTGTGTGTGCTGAACCAACAATACCATCGGCATGTGGTCCAACTCTTTGTCTAGTTTTATCCAGTAATGAGCATGGCGCATCTGGCAAGATGTTGTATAATAAACCAAACTGAGAATATATGACCTCAAATTGTTGAGCTCTAATGATGGTGTCTTCTTCGGAGAATACACCTAACGTTGTGATGTCTTTGGATAACTGCAGGACCAAAGACTTAAGGAACCACTCAAGCAGGAATAATGGTGGGACTGGCACCTTGATTAGACTCTTCCAGCATCTCCATTCTCGGATGTGATCAGAGATATGGTCCGCTGTCGTCTGTTCGAAATTGGCCAACAACTTTGTGCCATCATTGTATCTCACAGGTAACTAGAAATGGTTTAGGAAAGCCATTGCCAGCTCGCCGAAGGAAGAGTATCTTGAGCGATCGAGCTCAATGTATCATTTCGCGACACTCCAAATGAGAGTACGTTGAAACAATCACAACTGTACGGAGTCATATTTTAATGAGTTAGATGAGCACCAAATATGGAAGGTAGTCACGTGATCACCTAGATCTTCGTTAGGCTTGGCTTCAAACTTTGGAATGTCTGAAGGAAAATTCGTCGGCATAGGAGGCCAATGCGGATAGTGACAAATGGGGTCATTCATCAAACTTGTCAAATTTGGCAATTGCAAAGTCACTAGGAAAGGTAGTTTGGGTTGTTTGTGATAACCTGGGAAAAAGGGGCTTGGAGTTTGACTGGCACCAGGTTGCCAGGAAAAGTTTGGCTGCTGGCCCGGATTATGGTAGAAACCAGGGCCCTGGCCAGCATATGGATTTTGCATATGTGGAGACATCATTGACTGATTTCCCAAATAGGACATAGATGGTTGGGCATGCATTATATTCGAAGGACTCTGGGAAGGGTTGCCCCATGTTGGTCCCATGGGGATGGGCATAGTAGTTTGTTCGGGGTTCCATTGATTGTGGAAATAATTACCCTAGATCGACATTCTAGATGAGAGAATGGATCCCTGCCCAGAATTCCAAGGTCCCGATGTGGAGGAAGTTCCTAGGTTTTCCCCATGTGCAGGAATAGTACCCTGCATATGAATAGATTGTCCAAAATTGGGATTGCCCCTAGTCGGGAAAGCGACTGAAGAGAAGGCATTGTTTCCAAACATTCTGGCCAAGAAAACGGTGTCAAACCTACCAGCATGTTATGCGAAGGTGGTCCTTGAGTCCCCACTCCAAATAAACTATGGTATATAGGTTGCCCGACGAACCGCTGATGCGAGCCACCGAGTGAAGGGGACGAAGGAGGGATATGAACTCCTCCGTAAGGGAAAGAATTAAAAGGAGTAGGAGTGCCCCCTAGGTGACTTTGCAGAGGAGCACTAGAGCTCCCTGCCCCCAAACCTGAAATCTGTAAAGTGGAGTAGAAAAGTAAAGGATTTGTACCCGAACTAGGCATCTCGTATGAGAATAGAGGGCCTGTCGCACTTGGTGTGAAAGGGGTTGTGGCCGTCGCCAAAGATAGAATCGGACCACTGTGCGATGTAAAATCGTCGAGACCATGGTGGTTCAGACCGATGACGGTGGGTTAGGAGGTGAAAACTCTTCTGTGGTGACAACCGTAGTGGGAATTGAAGAATTCCCAGAGGGAGTAACAACATTTGTTTCCATTGCTGTGTGAAACACTGTCTGGCGCTCGTAAAATTGGATTGGTACGATGAAAGGTGACAAGAAATTAGTGGTTGGGGTTTCAACTAGGCCAAGAGTGTGTGATTCAATGTCCAAAATGGTCGATTCCTCTGGGTGTTGGTTGGGCACAATTGCTTGTAACCCGCTCGCTTCAAAAGACCCTTGTTGGTCTAGCTTTCACCTCAATGGTGGTGGGGGTGGCTCCAATGTAACCGATGGCAGGCCAAGAAGCCTTCATGACCGACGGAGCTCGTGATCGTACACTATGTGAGAAGATCAAAGACACTCTAAGGTAGTCTAAATGCTCAAAAGTAACACACACTAAAAAGGTCCCTAGACGATAAGACATGCAAACACTAAACTAATTGGAAGAACAGTTACAACAACCAACACTAGAGCAACTTACCGGTGCAAGTGAAACTCGAACACGGAAGAACCCTTCGGGTATACTCTGCAAAGTGTGGCCTGATGTCTGTCTTAGGTACCACGGTATACCCCCACAGTCACTTGTGTATGTCCCTAAAATAGATAGGAAACTAGGTTGCCAGTGCACAAACAATCACCAGGTGGGTATAGTCGAAAGTCGGGTAGACCACAATGAGCAGGGTATCGAGCCCAAAAATTATCAAGGGTATTGAAAGCAAGTGGTACAAAAGACAACTAAGGACCTCGAACAGATTCAAGACCCACGAAGTCCTGTGGCAAATGCAATCAACGAAATCCCAAAACAAGCCCTCTATATGTGTTCTCCACTACGATTGGTCCAGCTTTGGAGGGGTTATCTTCGCTACCTTTCCGCACGCGACCTCGTGTTTATCCCCTGTGTTAGAGGGGGGTACCGGATAACTTTCACGACATTGGACTTAGACACTTCCTAACTCAGACTCCAATGTTTGATTTTAAATGGCCTTGAAGAGTTTCCTCTCCAACCTAATCCAAGGCCCTAATCCTGAACTAGTTGGTGAACCCTACAAACATAAAGGTCTAGTAGATTTTAAATTTAGCGTCAATTTTATGGCTTTGTATTATGTCAAGGGGTATGAAGGTGAAACTGATGATGTGTAAAAGACGAAAGCAAAAAATGAATAAAAAAGCTGGAAACAAAACTTTTACTTAATGCAAAATTTCAACAACTTTTCAAAATAAATATTTTTAATTTTCTAAGAGTTTAGACAACAAACTCAAAAGAAATTTCACTTGACTACAAGCTACTTATGATCTAAGTAAACTGCAAAAACTTGTGAAATAAATGACTTTTCCTTGGCTAATAATGCAGAAACACACTCTTCAACCAAACAAGAAAATGAAAAGAGATTTTATTTATTTATTTAAATGCTTGATAAAGAAAAAAAGGAAAAACACCAACAAGCAAAAACCAAGAAAAACAATTCTGGCCTAATCGCAGATCGCAAAGAATCAGGTCAAAAATCACACACTAGCAATTTCTAAAAAATGACTCACACTTGTCTAAAAACCCTAAAAAATTCTTTTTTATGACAACTTTTAAATGAGAAAAAGAAAGCTAAGGGTAAGATTAATCCTAAGCTACTGACTGCTAAGACAGAGATTCAAACACCTGAGAGGTATAATTATTATCAAGGGAAAGGATGATTGCCTTACCCTCAACAAAAAGTATCCTGTACAAGCACGTGACTGTTAATCTAATAGAAAACATGCGTACGTGCGCTGTATAGAGATAGAGGGTGTGTACATGCAGGCTGACCTTGTACAGGTCACGTGTATATCTAAACTCTGAGAAAAAATGAAAACAGACAACCCAAAACTAGGAAGAGACCACTGATATTGATAACCAGGATCCCTTGAAGGCTTGGACACTCTTTTTAATAGAAAAAACAAATAATGTAAGGAAAAATGATAAAGAAAAAACAATCCGAGATAGGATTGCAAACAACCAAGACTCAGATAGAATTCTAGAAAACCCCTGAGAATGTCTGATTCCGACAGGGAAGAGGATGACTGCCTCCAAAATTCTCTAGACTCTACATGCTACTGCTACTTCCTTAGCTAGCGTTCGCACATGGGCTGTAACAGAGTAGGGTGCGGGTACACGCGTGCAGACCTTATGCAGGCCACGTGTACCTCTGTGGGTCCCGACAAACAAAGTCAAGCAAATCAGAGAAAGTTGGTTGTTATTGGACTAATCAGTATGTGCGGACACTAACAGATCACCCTAGATCCACCTGGATCTAGAACAAAACATGACAGGACATGACTCTTTCCCTAAGTTTTGACCATTGAATCAACTAGTAGAAAGGAACAAGTAACATACCTTTATATCGCTTCCTAGGGTCTCTGTTGCTCCTGCTTCGCTCCAGTGCTCTTGTGAGGTCAAGACCAAGACAACACAAACCAACCAAAGTGAAGATAGCACAATATATTCAACTGTCAACCTATGTGTATGATCAAGGAATTACACAATAAAGTGGAAATAGCTTTATGGGAAAGGGACATGCCACTGTATCATATTAATGGAAAGTAAAGATTACAACCTGAGCCTTGATGTCACAAACTTCCTTTCGATGGATCTTGGCTCCAACACACACACTTTCTCAATCCTTGTATGAAGAAGATCAAATCCTCTTGGTAGACTTACTAGAGTCTCCAAGCTGCTGTTCAGGCTAAGTCCTTCACACAATTCTTTTCACCAATTCTCCAATGAATCTTGCTTAACCTTTTCCATGAGAATTACCTCAATATATAGGAGAGAATGAATTAGTTACTTGGATAAGAATGATCCCACAATATCTGGGAATCCAGTACAAGGATAACCATTCGAATGCCAACCCATCATTTTAGAAGATTCCCTTCTAGAAACATCGAAAATTCATCTTTTTCCATGCTTTAGGAAGAGTTCACACCCTAGCTGTTCAACACAGTGCGAGAAGTTCGCACCCTGGTTTAAAGCAGCCTACAAGAATCAGGCTTTCTCGTACCCAAATATATTAGCAGCCTGCGAACCTTCTCCAAAAATGAGTTTTCTGGGAAGAGATGAAAGTAACTTTTCTCAGGAGAAAGTTATTATGAAGAGCCTGAGCACACCATCATCAATACATCATCATGATGACCAAAATCATGGGTAAAAAAATGCCCCCCAAATTATGAGGTTGGAACCAGTGACAACTGAAATACTTTGTAAGATGCATGTGTGTGTCGAAAACTAGGAGCACACCTAATCGGAAACCTATGAACAACCAAGCATCTGCAAAATATCATATATACCAATTCTAAGGTAGGCATTCCCATACTCAGATCATAGACTGATGACAATTATAGACCTGGGTCATGGCCACCAATCATACACTGTGGATCCATGCCATCAAAAAATAGCATAGCTACGAGGAATACACTATGGATCTATGTGAGAAATTTCAAATTAAGACGACATATTCACGAGACATACACAGTGGATCTATGTGTTGCAAATTATACATACTCCATCACAACCTGGACAAAGAAGATGATATCCAGGGTCTTCAATTTCGTCGCCCAAAGTACGAATCTAACCATGTGATTACATGTGTTGAAGTCGAACATGGTAGAAACCACTTGATTACCGGTCATTGATGAAACCGTTAACAAGTGCGAGGGAAATCACCATTGATGTTAATGAATCCCAAGGTACTCTAGTACAATCCATCGAGTGTGAATGAATGAGTTTAAGTCAAACATTCAATGGAATCTTTCGATCAGGGGTCAATGATGTAAACCCACTATCGAAAGCGAGGAAACTTGCCATTGAGGCATGCAAGCTCCAAGGTACCAAAGAATTTCTAAGTCTTGATTTCAGATAATGAGCTGAAGTCGATGGAACAAAAATCATCACAGGAGGGCCTTGATGTATCCCCCATCAATGACACGAAATGAGTAACAGATTTTGAAGGTGAAATAGAGTATGATGTAAATTGAACTGGACACAGGGAAGGCCGACACAGAGAGAATGGACAACTGCAGATGGCCGACTCAATATAGGTTTCAGATGGACATCTCTTGAACATATGAATGACACGATCAATTATTTGGCAGCATTAACTCAAAGACGACACAAGAAATGACATGTGACAAATTGAATGAGAGACAAACGAATTTCCTAAACTGGATTTAAATGATGAATAGGGGGTGTCATGTTCAAGAGCGACACTTACTGCCAATCAATACGAAGATGAAAACATATCCTTTTTCCAAATTTCCCCCCACCATTTCTGGCGAGTACCTCTTTATTTTTACGCAAGCTTGAGGAGGATAACATATGCTTGTTGATGTAAGCTCAGCCTTCGGATGAGTCCCTCGGAGTATGTTTAATGAACCCTGAGAAGGAGTGGTTCGGTCCCATTACGGGCCTATCAATGTTGGTTTAACGAGTCCAAAGATAGAAAACTCGAAGGTTTTTCATGATTATAGAGTCTGGAAAAACACTTAAAAGAGAAATCTCTTAGTTCATTTTTCGTAAAATAGTCTAGATGAGACCGAAAAAGAGATAAATTATCGCTCACCAGACGCTTATTGCAGATACTTTATCGAGCGTGAAAACAACAAGGTTGCTCGGCTATCTTTTCATTTTTAGAGAGTCTGAAAAGAGCTTAAAGAGGACTCCAGGGGGTTCCTTTTTCGTATAACCTTGTTGAGCCCGAAAAAGTGATAAAAGTATGCTCGATCGCGTTCTCATATATTTTCGAGCGCAAGAATGGACAAAGACCACGCTCAAGGTTTTATAGAAAAACCCTAAAAAAAAAATCAAAAACACGTGACGACAAAGAAAAACATGTCCGTATCCTTGTTTTTGACCATCAAAATCATTACACCTACAAAAGGTTCACTCAAAATAACATTAGGGATTAGGGTTTAATCATAAAAAACCAAATGACATAGTAAAAGTAAATAAAAAGGAGTAAATACTCTTTTTACCACATCATTTTTACCTTTCCACTATTTGAACTCAAAAACCCCTCTTTTACCCTCAAATTTCAGCGTCATATTGCGGAGCTACGATCGTCCATTCAACAAGCCGTCAA
Source organism: Picea engelmannii (assembly GCA_009831015.1). NCBI lineage: Eukaryota > Viridiplantae > Streptophyta > Pinopsida > Pinales > Pinaceae > Picea > Picea engelmannii. The sequence goes on from ML811335.1 coordinate 72,268, forward strand.
CGAAATTAAGGTAGGCTCTTAGTCCTTAACACTTTCATGGTTTAAGTTTTCAATTTCATTGGTTAAAATTTCATTTTCAGGTTGATTTTTGGAGCCCTACTTGCGTGCTACCATTCTCGCAGGCAGACTATACGGGACTTGCGAGAATGGGGCGTTCTCGCAGGTGAGCCTAAGGCAACCTACGAGGTTCTTGCACTGTGCACACAGGGCACCTGCGAGAACCGCAAAGATTAAATTTTTTTTAAAAATTTACCCAATGGACAAGAACCAAATCATGAAAAAAGTTACTAATCTTCTTTTTGTGTTCCTTATGCAGATAATTGGCCATCAAAATGGTGCTTGAATGGCACGAAAGGGAACATGAAGAAGACAATGCAATGGCCGAAAATCATCCACCTACTATTGCTACTTTGAGAGATTGTGGCCTCTTGAAGTACTTTCACATCCCGGGCATGAGGGACCAAGTTAGACTATTAGAGTACCTGGTGCGTATGTGGGACCCTGATCAACAGGTATTTCATGTGGAGGTCCACACACTATCCTTAGACATTGAGGACATTTACTTTTTGAATGGATTGTCATGACGAGGGTACTATGTGAGCCTGACTGGTAGCAGAGGTGGTGGGCTGTAGATGAGTGAGTATTGTCATTTACATTGCGTTCCCGAGGCTGAGAGAAAGAAAGGAAAAGTAGCTATTTGGGGGGTACAAGATTTGACCCTCCGTACTATATTATTCACCATAGCCCAGATGGCTAGGAGTTCTGCTGCTCACATGGCGTTACAGAGTTACTTCCAGTATGCTATTGAGTGTACTGAGCCTTGGGTGTTCAACTGGGAAGATGATGTACTTCGTAGCATAAAAAGACAATTGACCAAATGCAAACGAGGTGACCTGAAGTAATTCGGGTATAGATCTGTGTTGGTGTTCTTCTTCCTTGAGCGGGTCCCATTACTGAGGCTACAGGTGGAGTGGAATTTATCGGCTCCCAGGGATCCAAGGATGCTGAGATGGTGTCAGCTCATGGCCCGACACGTAGCAGGACCGATCATCAAATATGATGATACTTTCTTTGACTGGCTTCAACCATAGATGTTGATGGTTGACGACTATGCTTATGCCGGGTTGGATTTCCAAGGAGATACGGATTTAGTACTGCAAGAGGATGCTCAGTGGGGGGACCTTGGTAAGAAGTACACACATTTTTCTCTTTTAAAATGTTTTGTGAATTTTTATCATATTCAAATGTTTTTGTTTTATATGTTCGTCCAAAGACTAATACAAAATCGTTTGTTGATATCACAGATGTTGGTCCTTATAGACCTCCTGGTACTTCTCCCATTCAGTGGTGAGGAGAGGTAGTGGAAGCACCACAATATGCTGAGGATTATCAAGTGGTGGAACAAAATCTGGAGGGCTTAACCGCAGATATTCCAGACATGAGTTTGGAAGATATTCCACGATGCGATCAACGTCATACTGTAGGAGTATCAGGGTTCATGAGTCGACTGCTCCGTAGGGTTGCTTCAGCAGTCGTGTGTTACCGTGAACTTCATCCATGACGTCACTTTGTAGAAGCTATGAGCTTCAGATTTTGACATTTTGGTCTTCGGACAAACTTTTTGTAAAAACTCTTTTGATTGTTATATATACTGACGACTTCTACCGGTTTACCTTATATTGTGTGAATATTGATGTGATTGATTTATAAATGATTCAAATGTATGTCCAATACATAATTGGCCAATGCATATGTTAATGTATTTAGACATCTAGGAATATGTTGATATTCAATGTGATCAAAATAACGTTCCAAAAGTTGAATTCGCAAATACACCCGTAACAAAGTAGGACTTAGAATAAACATTACTTAACTGTAGTACTACAAGCTACGAATCAAGTCGCACAACCAAATGATGAATTCCGAGCGAGATAGCATCAACCAATAATTCAATAATGACGCTATACTCTGCAATGTTGTTGGTCGCATGGCCGAGGCACACACTTCGTACGGAGACAAGTTCGTTTGTAGGGGCGTAAATTGCCCACGTAGAAGAAGCACGGTTCTGAGTACTACGGCTAGCGCCATCAACGAAGCAAACATAGGGTAGCGAAGAATCTGACATCTGAAAATCAAACACAACGTCACATAAGGGTAGAGACCAGATAAAGACAAAAGCAAGCTATAGTAACACACAAAAAGTATGATACAATAAAAATACAAGTACTAGTGCACGGATGATTTTATGCATAGTACTTCTTCAAGTACAACCCATTCCTGGGCTCACTCAAAGGGATACCATCGTAATCTACTAACTCATAAGCTCTTTTTTCCAAAACTCGTCGAATGATATAAGGACCTCACCACATAGGTTTGAATTTCCCGGCTCCTAACATATCTCGATTCTATTCATAGAGAAGAACAAGATCTCCTTCGGAGAAAACACGAGGCTTGACATGCTTGTCGTATTGGGCCTTGCCATGCTTCTTCTGGGCTTCTATTACTAGGGTGGCATCACATCGAGTTTCGTCTAATCGCATAAGATACAATAGACAATCTTCCTTAGTAGAAGTATTTGGTAGGAGTTCAACAACTAGTTTTAAAGAGGGTATCTCGCATTCGATAGGGAGAATGGATTCCACACCATAGACTAACCGAAAAGGTGTAAACCTAGTAGCGAACTTGACGGAAGTCCAGCAAGCCCACAATGCTGAAAACAACATTGTGTGCCAACTTGTTTTATGAATCCCTATCATCCGTCGGAGCATAGTTATGAGAACTTTGTTAATCGCTTCAACTTGGCTATTGGCTTGTGGATAGTAGGGCATTGAGTTATCATGGCAAAGACCCAACTTTTTAGTAAGTTCAGACATCATAAAATTCCTAAAGTGGCTACCGTGATCAGTGATGATAGCTTGGGGAACACCAAAACGAGCTATGATGTGATTAAAAAGGATCAATGTTACGGTCTTTCCAATGTTGTCAAATGTCGGCATCGCCTCGGCCCATTTCGTAAAGTAATCAACAGCTACAATGATGTAACCATGCCCCCCGACCGAGTGAGGGTGACATGACATGAAATTGATGCCCTATTTTGCAAAGGGACCAACTGAGACCACGGGGTGAAGAGGAGCGGGATGTGACTGGATCTTGTTATTATAGGTCTGGCAGGTATGGCATTTTTGAACGATGATGATGCAGTCGTTAAACAAAGAAGGCCAAAAATACCCCGATCGTAGGATCTTCTCGGTAGTAGCATACCCAGACATATGACCACCACATGCTCCAGAATGGCAGTCATTCAGAGCTTTCTCAGCCTTGTCAAATGTTAGACAATGTCGAAAAACAGAGTCAATCCCCCGACGATAAAGAGTATCCCCAAGGATAATGTATTGACGAACTTGATAGCATATTCGACGTTGTTTCGTACTGGACAAAGTTGGATGGAAAGTCTAGGTTTGGAGATAGATAATGATATCCCCATACCAAAGATCATCAGTGCCAATAAGGAAAAGAGATTCATCGGGTAATGAATCGATGACTACATTTTCCGTTGCTGAATGAGGAAAATCGCATATCAACTCAGCAAAAACTAAGGACTTCTTGGACTTGGCGCAGTCGAATTCCAGGTCAAACTCCTGGAGTATCACAATCCATTTGGAGTATTTGTCCCCCAACAATTGACGTGTCAAAATATGTTGCATAGGGTTGCAATGGGAAATCACCGTAGTCTTGCGTGAGAGGATATAGTGCCGGAAGCATTGGACGGATTGAACGGCAGCCAAGGCCAGTTTTTTGACATGTTGATACTTGATTTCAGTCGGTGTGAGACTTCGACTCAAGTAGTAAATAACACGTTCGTTGTGAGCATCATCCTCTTGGACGAGAACCATGCCAATAGTGTACTCCGAGGCAACAAGATAAAGGAAATAATCACGACTGTAATCAGGGGGAAAGAGAAGCAGAGCTTGCGCTAGGGACAACTTCAAAGCATCAAAATAATTGTTAGAAATGGTATCCCAGACGAACTTTGAATCCTTCTTTAATAGCTGCGTAAAGACACGAGTTATCTCGGCGTAATTTGGGATAAAATGACGAAGAAAGTTTGTTTTCCCCTGCAAACTTTGCAACTGGAAAAGTGTAGAAGGAGGAGGGAGATTAAGGATTGCCTCAACCTTTAAAGGATCCACCCAGATCCCTTGACGCGGAATGATAAAACCTAGAAGACGACCAGATTCTACACAGAAAACGCACTTATGAGGATTTAAACAGATACAGTAGAACCGACAGCGAACGAAAATGGCCCGGAGGTGGGTAGGGTGATCGACTCTGCGCATAGAATGAGCGGGTAAATCATCCAAATAGGGTTGAACGATATGCTTGATATCATGAAAAGCATAAGACATAGCGCGTTGAAAAGTGGCACCAACGTTCTTGAGACCAAAAGGAAGTTTTCGATAGGAAAAATTACCCCAAGGACAAATAAAGCCAGTCTTATGTTGATCCTCGGGAACAATGTTGATTTGATTATATCCGGAGAAACCATCCATGAGAGAGAAGATTTCAATTCCGGCACAGTCATCGACAATCTGGTCGACGAAGGGGGCAGGAAAGTTGTCTTTTGGACAAGCTTTATTGATATCCCTATAATCAACACATACAGGAATCGTACCTTGTTTCTTGTCAATCAGGACAAGATTGGAAACCCAGTCTGTGAGAGCCACCAGATAAATAAAGCCAACTTTCAGAAGTTTCTTGACTTCAATTTTGATAGCAGCCGCTTTACGTGGGTGAACTGGACGAAGGAATTACTGGATGGGTTTAGCGTCAGGATATGTCTTAATCTCATGTATCACAATTTCAGGGTCGATACCTGGCATTTCTTCATAACTCCAGGCGAAGATGTCATGAAACTCTTTGAACAGGGACGTATAGGTGATGATTTCTTCAGGGGAACACAAAACTCCAATATGAACGTTTTCAACGATTCCAGGTTTGATGGATATGTCAATGGGAATAGTGGGTGAGATATTGCTTAAGTTCCCTTCAAAACACATCGTGTGTATACTCGGGAACGGTCGAGATGACGACAATGGTCGAGGGGGTTAAAATCCGTTGGTAGTTCTCAAGAGTATATTGCTCCAGAAAGAGGATGGAATGATGATGCCCATCGTCCCAAGGGGTGTCTTCCATGACGGACATGATCATCTTGTCAGTGGAAAAAATAACACGAAAAGGATTGGGATACAACTCATCAAGAGAGGGGGTAGAAGGTGTTGCCGATTGAATGGCCTGATAGGCGGATTCAATTGGACTTAATGGCATTTTGTCACCGAAACGAAGATGATCTCCAGGGTCAGGGACTATCCAAGGGTCGTGAGACGTAGGAAGTTTGTGAGGCAAAGTGGAGATCATATTGATGGAATCAACAGACGGGCGTGGAACATCAGATAGTGGAATGGGGAAAGTACCGATTAACGAAGAGTCCTTGAGAAGGCCTACACCGACGTGCTCATAACCCGACGGGGTTTTAGCAATAAACAATACATTTCCAGTATGAGTATCAGAATTGAAGAAGGTGAGTTGATCGATGGTAACAACCTTACCTTGGTGTGGGAAACGTAACACACGGAAAAGGGTCGACACAAATGCGTGCATGGAATCGATCCATCTGCGTCCAAGCGGAAGATTATAATCAAGGGGAGCGTCAAAGACTTCCAGTTCAACTTGGACTATTTTTCCGTCTAACGTGATAAGAAACGACAGAAGAACACCGTAGGGATTAAAACTGGAGCCATTGAAGGCTTTAAGAGTGTTCTGGGATTCATTCAAAGAAGGAGAGCCAATGGATTTCGAGCAAGCGAGAGACATGATGCATGTCGAGGCACCCTCGTCAATAACGGTTCGGCAAATTTTCTTGTCAGAGACAACAAGTTGTATCTAGAATGCAAGTTGAGGGGGTAACCTTGGAATATGATCTTCCAAGTCAAAGATTATTAAATTCATGTCCATCGGGTCAATTCCACCGATATATTTCAATAGTGCCTTCCGTTGTGCAGGACAAGTTTTAAGGACTTCAAGGGCTGACATCACAGAAGGTGCTTGGGCCTGATCTTCAACAATGCTGTAGTTTTGGGCCGCATGAACATGAGGATTGAAAGCCGATTTTTGAATGATGCCCGTAGGGGGGGGTCGCAGAACTGTGTCGAGGCTCGATCGTTCGAGATGAAGAGGACCGTTGGTAGCTGGAGTCGTGGGAGAGGGTTGTACAAAGGAAGGGGGTAAATCATCAACCTTCTCCTTAGAGGGAGAATAATCTTTGGCTCGAGTAGTGAGCACAACATTGTTCTTCATAGAATCACCAGTACACATCAAAACATAGGAGGTATTAGAAGATGAGGGTTGGTCATGGATGACCAACTGAGCCTGTTGTTGAGACGGGAAGGGTTGGGACAAGACAGCCGGTGTAGGTGGTTTCGGGGCTCCCTGAAGGAACTTAGTGACCTCGGCACGTCGTGGAAAATCCTTCATGTAGTGATCATCACCACAGATAAGGCAAGGGTATCATGGTTTGCGCTTATCCTAATCATCAACAGGGGTAGTTTTGGTTTTCTCTACTTGAGAATTATTTTTTCCCTCCTTATTCTTACCTCTCCCCTTTTTAGATTTATTTTTACTGGCCGGGGTAGATTGAAAGACATTTACCTTAGAAGTCTTGCTGGTGGGAGGGGCATGAGACAGAGCATTTTGAACATTAGAAGAAGAATATTTAGGGTTTGTGCTTGAAGTGGAATGTGATTGGGTTTGGGCAGTACCAATCACACCGTCAGCTGCATGCGAGGCAACAGGAGTAGTTGAAGTGCTGGAAGAATTAGGACGAGGTAATTCAGGTAATAAATCGTAAAGGGTTCCTGTTTATGAATAAACGAGGTCAAGATATTGAGCACGACTTATAGCCTACTCTTCGATGACTACGTCACCCATGGAAATGTCCTTACCGATTTCGTTCACAAATGATTTTGTAAACCATTCTGCCAATAACTGATTAGGGAGCTCAAGTTTAATGAGACGTCATCTCCTTCGCCACTCATGGATGTGATCTGATATATGAGTGCCTTTAGTCTGTTTGAAGGAAGTCAAAATCTCGGTGCCCGTGTCATAACAGATTGATAACTGGTAATGCGTAAGGAAAGCCATAGCTAGGGTGTTGAAGTCAGAGAAGAAACCACGTTGTAATTCAATATACCACTTTGCAGCAGAACCAGTAAGGGTTCGTTGAAAAAGACGTAAATGAATAGAGTTATCCATCAACGAGTTGGATGAGCACCATAAGTGAAAAGTCATAACATGACTGTTTGGGTCCTCTCCCACTTTGCCGTCGAATTTAGGGATGTCCAAAGGAAGCTTGGCTGGTATAGAAGGCCATTGGTAAGAGTGACGAATAGGATCATTTAAAATCCTTGACAAATCTAGAAGATCCAAAGTGGCGAGAAAGGGTAACTGTCGATTCACCTATGGGTACTGGTGGCTTTGGGGAGGAATCCCTATCGGCAAACCAGTAGGACAATAGGCAATCTGCATATAATGTGAAGACCTAGGCATATTCGGTGGTGGTTGAAGAGGATAGTAGCTCATAGGAGTATGCCCGAAAACATGGGCTTGAGTTTGATCATTCGCCCCCCAAATGGGATTAAACGAACCTGGATATGGTTGGCCCATACTCTTGGGTGTTATGGATGCAGCTGGAAACTGCTGCCCCCCAATCGATTGAGGAGGATTTTGTATCAACTGATTCCAATACTGGGCCAAAGATGGAGGTATGTGTTTCCCATAAGGTGGGGTTTCCCCTTCCATTGAAGGTGGTGTGCCAATTGAGGGCAATGTTCCAATTGGAATTTTCCAACTGAGAGGGGGTTGAGTTATACTACCTTGATGAGACTGTCCACCAACCGGAAACTGATAAGTTGGAGTGAATGACGGAATAGCGCCACTAGGATTAGGATTTCCAGTAGAAGACGAAGAAGGTCCTCCAAAAGGAAATTGAGGGAGTGTTGGAACAAAACTGGGAAGAAAGTGCCCAGAAGAAGAAGGACCACTAGGAGAGCTGGATGGAGTTTGCACAGGAGTGGGAATGGAAGCATTCAATGCATGGTATCCAGGTGGTAGTGTCAGAGTGACGTTGGGCGTTCGCGGTGTATTGATGGGAGAAAGACTAACCGTAGGAAACCCGGTTGGAACACTCGTAGTAGCTGTAAGATGGGCCATTTCGGCAGGGACAGTAAAGTGATAAGCGGTATTCAACGATACTGTCTCTGGACTAGAGATTTCATAAATCACAGGTGGATTGATTTCAGAAATCATAGGGGAACCTAGACCAAAAAGGTCTCGTCGGAAAACACATGTAGACCAAAAAATATCTTGGCCTTCTATACTAGGAAAAGGTCCAACTGGTGATCCAGAAGATGTAACAACTAGTTCGCCAGAATAATTCAGTCACATAAATGGTCACTCAGAATCAGAGTGAAGGAGAAATTCCTCTCGAGTATTAGTAATCCGAAAGTGTTCTAGAGAATCAGTTCATTCCACTTGTGGTGTGGTGAAGACTGGGACTTCACTCTGCCGAGGAGAGCCTCCAGGTGTACTTGTGGGCAAGGGTTGAGAAACTTCCAGATGCTCTGGAGATAAACCTTGCATTCTACGTGAACAACGTGGAGGAGATATTGTAAATGAACGACATACTTTGCGAAGAAAATCCTATGGTCAACTTCGAGAAACAAACAACAAGTGCTAGTAAACAAAATCTAGGAAGCAACACCAAGCAAGCAAGAGCTTCTAATTTCGAAGCCACTAGTTGGTGATGAAATCCAACATTGCAACAATGAGATGAGAAGGGGCTGGGCTAGGGTGGAAAAGTTATGCTGACGACCTGCTTAACAGACTTACACCCTGGTGAAATCTCCCACACATAATCGTGGGTATACCCTCCAAGGAGCCCGAGTGAGTTTGGTCAACGTCAATTCCAGGTACCATGAAGACTTTCCCCTTCACAGTCACCTCCGGTAAGAACCTAGAAAGATAGGCCACTAAGGTCACCACCAACAACAATAAATCCTGGGGGAATAGTCGACAGTTTGATTCACACGCAGGGGCAGGGTATCTAGCCCGAAATCAACTCAAAAGGCTTCCACTCATCATTGCGGGTATACCTCCAAGTGATCCTCGTAATACATGCAATCTCTACACTGATACCAACAAAGCAGGGTGAGTAACTCTACTAATATCAATGGGACCTCATGCTTGACCCTTCTGTAAGAAGGACTTCCCAAGATAGGATGTTGCAAATGGAATTTAACACTCCCTATCACAAGATGCTATTGTGTGTTTTGAGCTTTTGGAGAGTGTATCTCTCTTCCTACTCCAAAGTGCTAGCCTAGCTAAATGTTGGTGTAATAGAGCCCTAGAAAAGAGTTACTAGATAAATTTTATGATTACGCAGTGTTGTTAAGAGCTGTTGTTTACTCAAAGGAAACAGAAGTGAAACTTATGTTGTATGATTCTAACCCAACCATGCATGGATGAGAATGAAATGTATCACTTTGCATTCAATGAATTCTATGTATGGGAGAGAGAAAGTTTTTCTAGATCAACCGGGAACTACAATGCAAAATTTCCTTTAAAATGCAAATGCAATCAATCACATATCAACAACAATTCTCTATTGTGTCTTTTTCAATAACTTCAACAAATGATTTTCAATGTTTTTCGAAAATGAAAATGATTTTTTGAAAGAAAAACTTTTGTTCACTTTTCAAAAAGGACCCACACTATGATAGTAAGAGTACTGAAAATAAAATACCAATAAACAAGCAATGACAAACCCAATCAACTCTTTCAATGAAAACAAAAATAAAGAGAAAACCAATATAGTCTTTTCAAGTGCACAAGAAAAAATGATCTTTCAAACAATAATCAAATGATAAAGACCAAGAAACCTCAACTTTCAACCGATCACCGGTTCTTAACTAATCACACACACTCAGATCCCGAAATCAGAGAGTATGGTTATGCCAAGAAAGTCAAGACCAAAGTGACAAAAAGATCCTTGAAATCCTAAGACTATTCATGCACGCAAACTAAGAAAAGAAAAACATCAATCAATGGTCCAAGAAACTCTTATGGGGCAACTAAACTGATTTGGGCAGTTGAAGATGCCAAAAATCAAATCCAAATTTTTGAAAAAATGAGTTCACAGGCTGGCAATACTACACAGTGCGAGAATCACTGATTCTCACAGGCGACCCTTGAGCAGGGTGTGAGAACCTCGCACTGAATCCTAAAGGCAGAGTGCGAGCCCTACCTATTCTCACAGGCTGCAGTGAAGTGCAGTGCGAGAATGTTTGAACATAGTCAAAATTTTGGAAAATGAAGCAAAATTTGAAAAAGCCTTTGGACCTAGAGGGTCTATCAGGATATCCTGAAGACTCATAGATTGATAGAACAGGAGAAAAGTAAAACTATAGCAAATGGCCATAGAAAAACACCAAAAGCCACAAAGAAAATGGGATGATCCCCAGTTGAGTCGCCAATTTTATTATTGGACTAATCGGTAGGTGTGAACACTAATAGATCTCTCTAGATCCACCTGGATCTAGAACAGAACAGGACGGGACATGACTCTTTCCCTAAGTTTTGACCATTGAATCAACTAGTAGAAAGGAACAAGTAACATACCTTTATATCGCTTCCTAGGGTCTCTGTTGCTCCTACTTCGCTCTAGTGCTCTTGTGAGGTCAAGACCAAGACAACACAAACCAACCAAAGTGAAGATAGCACAATATATTCAACTATCAACCTATGTGTATGATCAAGGAATTACACAATAAAGTGGAAATAACTTTATGGGAAAGGGACATGCCACTGTATCATATTAATGGAAAGTAAAGATTACAACCTGAGCCTTGATGTCACAAACCTCCTTTCGATGGCTCTTGGCTCCAACACACACACTTGCTCAATCCTTGTATGAAGAAGATCAAATCCTCTTGGTAGACTTGCTAGAGTCTCCAAGCTGCTATTCAGGCTAAGTCCTTCACACAATTCTTTTCACTAATTCTCCAATGAATCTTTCTTAACCTTTTCCATGAGAATTCTCTCAATATATAGGAGAGAATGAATTAGTTACTTGGATAAGAATGATCCCACAATATCTGGGAATCCAGTACAAGGATAACCATTCGAATGCCAACCCATCATTCTAGAAGATTCCCTTCTAGAAACATTGATAATTCATCTTTTTCCATGCTTTAGGAAGAGTTCGCACCCTAGTTGTTCAACACAGTGCGAGAAGTTCACACCCTAGCTTAAAGCAACCTACGAGAATCAGGCATTCTCGCACCCAAATATATTAGCAGCCTGCGAACCTTCTCCAAAAATGAGTTTTCTAGGAAGAGATGAAAGTAACTTTTCTCAGGAGAAAGTTCTTATGAAGAGCCTGAGTACACCATCATCAATACATCATCATGATGACCAAAATCATGGGTAACACCGGTATGGAAAACCAGACTCTCCGCTAGCTCAGACTTTACAGAAACTAAAAAAAAACCAGCAAGAAAAACCAGTCTTTTTCTAAAAGCTACCCAAAAACACATAAAACTCCTAAGAACCCTAGAGATCTCCCCAGTATGGTCGCCAATTCTGTTGTGAGGGAAATATCCTTATGGAATAGCAAATAAGGTTATGCTTTGCATGCAAATATGACCAAGAGAAAATCTACTTTCTACCTTCGTCCCCAGACTTAAATCCTATTTCTTTTCAGTAAAACATGGCTAGATCAACCTACCTCATTCCAGGCATTTGATGTCGATCCCTTGTCACACTTGACCACTTGTTCAGAGTTCTCCTTTCCAATGCTGACCTACATACAAGACAATCAACAACTACACATGCATCTTACCTATAGACTAACAGGTTAGAAATTCAAACATGTATTTAACAAATTATGAATAACTCATGAATTGGGATGGGAAAAGCATTTTCTTTATTACTTTGAATGAGTCAACTTACAAAAAGTCGATACCGGCCACTGCTCCGTGAACCTGATCTTGGGCTCCTCTTCAACTATCCTCCAACTTATTTGCTTTGTCTCTCTTCTGGCACAAGGATGGCTAAAGGGTTGGGACAATGGGAATAGACAAATGGGTAGAGTTTCTTTGCTATATTTTTCCCCTTCCAAATAGGACCTCTAGCCCTTATTTTGTGGGCTAGAAGAAGCTAGGTATTTGGATGAACCCTCGGCCATGCATGGCTAGGATTTTCGGTTAACTCACCTAGAGTTGTGTGTTCCGTCGACAACTTTCCTTTTTTCGTGCTTTTGTTAGTCCACACGGGATTTTTGAGGTCAGCTAGCATGTACACGCATGCGGTAATGGAGTAGGGCACGTGGGCCTTTGTAAAAGAGTATTTTTAAAGAGTTGTTCAGCATTTCTTTGGCAAAGAAGGGATCTGAGATGGCTTGATGCCAAGTAAGCATGTATGGTGCAAATTAGGGTTATAACAATTGGATACTTTGCAAAGAGAAAAGTTGTATGTAAAAATGTATAAATGTGAATTTGGCAAGACTACACTTGTATATCTAGGTCTTATCGTGGGAGGAGGACAATTGAAGATTGATCCTTCCAAAATTGAATTAATTATAAAATGGACCAAGACAAAAAGTGTAACTGAGATCGATATCCGAAGCATCTTGGGTGCAATCTAGTATTGGAGAAGATTCATATCCAAATTATCCTTTATAGAACCTCCTTTGCATGCCTTAACCAGTGTGAAGAAATCTTTTCAGTGGGAAGGAAAGCAAAAAAAAACATTTCAACATTTTGAAGGAGAAGATCAATACCACACCAGTATTAACACTTTCAAATCTTCAATAGCCTTTTGAGATTGAAACAGATGACATCGGATACACCATGGGTGCAGTATTGATACAATATTTTAAGCCTATCTATTACCACTCTGAGACTTTTAACCAAGCTGTTGTTAACTATCCTACATATGATAAAGAGTTGTATGCATTAGTTCAAAGCGTAAAGAAGTGGAAGCATTACTTGTTAGGGAAAGAAACCATCATACATACATATCACCAACCCTTACAGTATCTTCAAGAACAAACCAAATTGCAACAATCTTGACACTACATATGGATGGGTTTTCTATAATAATTTCATTGGGTAATTAGCTACAAGAAAAGTACAAGTAACAAGGTTTCCGATATGTTTTCTTGACCTCCTATTGTTTCTTCTATTATTTTGAAGATTGCTTATTTATCTATTGATATCTATGTAGAACAATATATCGTCGATGAAGATTTTAAAGAAGTATATGAGAAGCTAACCCATGGTGCATAGGTATATAACTATTGTCTCCAGGGGAAATTACTCTATCATCTTGGGAAGCTATGTATTCCTACAAGTGAACAAGTCCATGTGATATGAGAAGCTTACACTTCTCTTGTGTTTGGGCATTTTGGGGTAGGAAAAAATATGGCTCATTTGCATAGGTTTTGTTATTGGCCTCAAATGAATGCAATTGTAACTAAATATGTAAAGGGGTGTGTGATGTGTTCTAATTGTAAGCCTACTAATAGAAAATTGGGGCTATACTCATCACCTCATGTTCCATCCCATCCATGGGAAAGCATTTCCATGGATTTTGTAGGGGGTTTACCAATGACCAAAGGGGGTCATGATTATTTGTATGTTGTAGTGGATAGGTTTAGCAAGATGTGTATCTTGATGCCATGTAAAAAGTAGATCACTACTGAGCAGACTGCTAATCTCTTCTTTCAGTATGTTTGGGTTCACTTTGGGTTACCCACGTCCATTATCTTGGATCAAGATACTCGATTACTTAGGGATTTTTGTACTAGCTTGTGGGGAATGATGTACACCAAATTGAAGAGGAACACTTCTTTTCATCCACATAACAACGGACAGACAAAGGTGGTAAACATAAGAATGGTACTTTTTCTTCAAGTCTATTGCAACAAGCACCCTAAGTTATGGGATGAATATATACCCTTTGTAAAACATGCTTATAACCGAGCTGTACATTCATCCACTTAGAGTTCACCTTTTGAGATGTGTTTTGGGTACCTACCAAAGGTTCCTTTGGATTTGATGTATGGGAGAGATATCGATGTGAATGAAGAACAAATATAGGACAGATCCCCCAAGTTCATCCAGAGGATTCAACAGATACACTAGGGAGTCAAGGAAGATTTGGACAAGAGTCAAGCAAAGTATAAAGCTAGGCATGACAAGCACAGGGTTGATCATCAGTTCCAGGTTGGAGATCGGGTATGGCTTCACATAAGAAAGGAACGATTGAAGGTTGAAGGCAAGAAACTCAAGCCTATTCGATATGGACCCTTCACTATTTTGGAGAAAAGTGACACTAATGCTTTTCGTTTATATCTTCCACCGTATATGCAGATTTACTCAGTTGTGAATGTAGAGAACTGGAAAATTTTTGAGCCTCCCATGATCATGGAATAGGATGAGGAAGTTTCAATACCTTTAGTTGATGAGTTTTCACCTGAGTACTTGGATGAGTTACATGAATTTATCATCCTGGATAGAAGGACAAGGACTTCACGCAGAAGTGATGTTGATTATCTTCGAGTAGGCTTAAAGGGAACACATCTAAGTAAGGAAAAGTGGATTGAGAAGGACAAAGTGAGGAGAATCTTCCCTCACTTACCAGTTGATTGATGAAAGCTTTTGGTGGTCCAAAAATCTCACAGTGGGAAGGCGTGATAAAAAAAGGATCCAGAGAAGGCTAAGAATAGCTCATAATGCTCAGAATGGCTTCAGCAGACAACAAAAGGGAAAAAATTCAAAGTTACCAAAACTGAGTTAAAATGGAATGATCGCGAAGAGAGGGTCACAATATTTCTAATGACGCAAACAAATCATCAAACAGAGTTACAGATCAAAAGATATAAGTGAGCAAAGTTCAGGTCAAACTTGGTCAAAAGTCAAAAGGTCAAGGTGACATGTGGCATGTCCATACAACTGATGTGGCAGAGTGCTGAGTTTGCATGGGATGATGTGGCAAGGACATACATATTGATGGCAGACATGTGGACAAATTAGGTGATGACACATGCCATTTTCATGGACAAATGATATGGTGCCACACATCCCAGTCATGGGCTACAACATGGCACCCCACCAGTGGTTGGTAGGTGAAAACATTTATATGACTCCACCGAAGTCGGACCCTTGACCTCCTCTAGCCCAAAGGCCTCACATTCTTCGCCAACCAATACACCACTACATGTTTCTTGTTTATACCATGGTCTGAATTATATTTAAGTTTGGATAATGTTTCATAGGGGGAGAAAATGGATAGGCCTTTGGCCCAACCCTTGGTTACTTGTTAGCCCATACGACCACCGCATCCACCAATGTAGTGGATTATTCCAACTGCCACTATATATAGCATATTCCACCATATTTAGCAGGTCCATCATTTTAGCAACCACCGCTATATTTAGTAAGCATGGAAAATTTTTGTTTAAAACTATATGCCAAAAGTGGAGTCCACAGGATTCGATCTTGGGACCTCCGCCAACCTATGCTCTAAAATTAACCACTCCGCCAACTGTGTCACTTATTACATAACCGCCTATTTTTTTGTATAAAAGGGGGCTCGGTCAGTGTTTCAGGACACAGAGCAAGAGAGGAGAATCAAGCACCCCCATATGGATTTTGTACATATTAGGGCACACTTTTCGAGATTTATCAATCATTTATTACAGAGGCAGTGGGACGATAACCAACGCAGGGTTGTCTCTTGGGATGTAAAGTTTTAGACTCAGATCGAGGCATGGAGACAGTCATTTTTACTTTAAACGATGACATGAACGCTGTGGTGGCGTTAGTTTTCTGATCTGAGCAAAGATTATGTAGCTTAAATCTAGAATGAGGTATACTTATGTATTTTTCTCAATACTTTTTTGGAGTTAATAAAAAGACCTACCCATTTGAGAGCAGGACCCGGAGACGTAGTCCACTAGGGACAAAATCCGTTATCAATTTCTTTGTGTTCATATTGCATGCTTATGTATCTTTCCTTTTGAGATTTTCCTTATTTATGGTGTACTTTATTTTATGCTCATTTTATGCAATTCGTTAATAAGTCACCCGACGAAAAGATCTCGGATCAATTGGAGACACATGAAGGAATTGCGGGAGGCCACTATGCAGGGAGAGCGATGACTCATAAAATTTTGCGTGCAGGACTTTGGTGGTCCACCCTTCATAAGGATGCTAACGAGTTCTGTTAGATCTGTGATGTCTATCAGCAATTGGGAAGTCATCCAAAAGAGAGAAGATGCCTTTAATACCACAATTTATGTTGTAGGATTTTGATAAATGGGCAGTTGATTTCATTGGACCGATTAACCCATCAACAAAAAGGTCAAGAGAAAGATATATAATCACTTCGACATATTACTTGACCTAATGGGCTGAAGCAGAACTTGTCAAAGATTGCAACATAAAGACTGCTACATAGTTTCTATTTGAGAATGTTGTTATAGAGTTTGGATGTCTGAGAATCCTTATGAGTGATAAAGGGACCCATTTTTTGAATAAAATGATTGCTTCTTTGATATAGGAATTTCAGATATATCACTAGAAGAGCACACCTTATCACCCTCAGGAAAACAAAACAGTGGAAGTGTTTAACAAGATCCTAGAGCATGCACTAACGAAGATATGTAATGTAAATCAATATGACTGGGACCTAAGGATTCCTACAATAATATGGGTATATTGGAATACATGTAAGAAGTTGACAAAACATACACCATTCTGATTAGAATACAATCCGGAAGCAATTACTCCCATGGAGTTCAATGTGTCGAGTCTATGCATTGTCGCGATGACAGAGCTCACAGAGTTTGGTGCAGTAGAGAAAATACTATCAGAGTTAGTGGAACTAGAGGAAGATCGCTTCATCGCAAGATTTCACCTGCAAGTCTAGAATGTGCATTAAAAGTCATGGCATGAAAAACATTTTAAACAGAATAAGTTCCAAGTGGAAGACCTAGTTTTACTATATGAAAACAAATATTTTCAACACCTTAGAAAGTTCCAAATGCACTGGTTGGGTCTGTGTATAATAAGATTTGTAATAGAGGTAGGTGTTGTTTAGTTGTGTTAGCACTGAGAGTCACCCTCATATTGCAAGAGGATAAGCCTAGTACCCATCAAAAAGGTTTGTGAATGTAAATTAATGATAAAAGGTCAAATGGACAAAACTCAACATAAGAATGTTTTAACACAGAAAACTAGGCTATCATGCATAAGCAAGTGAGGTTTTGACTAACTTCAGTTAGTGATTTAAGGATAAAGGTGAATAGAAGGAAGAATTGGTGAGGAAGGTGGATAGGTCTGCTATAAGCATTAGGCCTTCAAGCAGCTAGGTGAAGAAAAACTCAATCACAAGAACCTCTTGAGACTTAAAGTTTAAAACACTGAAAAACATTCATAGAAGCATTATAATCAAACATCCATTATAACACAACCACAAAATCTTATATGGATAATCCAATCATGATCATTTCAAAGTAAGAGGATACAATATGATGAAAGGAAACTAACTTCTATTAACGAAAATGTCTCAAGTCCCATACATAGCCAGAGAACAACTTTTCTTAGTAAAAATATTACAAAAGGGAGCTCTGCTCAACCATCCGACCCTCTCCTATAATTCATATGTTGTATTTATAATCAAGACAATAGCTTATGTATTCTATTGTTTGTCCTGTTCCTTCTGTCAGAAGGGAACTCGGGTCAATCTGGGCATGCAGGAAAAACTGCCCTCTGTGGTACTTCAGGGTGACAATTTGTTGTCTCCTCGGCCAGACCCTCCATGCTTACATTTAGGGGGGGAGTCAATTGTTCAACCACCAATCCTTCTTTCATTAACTGATTCAGGTTGAAAACTTCTGTCTCCTCAGCCAGACCCTCCATGCTTCCATTTAAGTGGGGAGGAGATTCTTCTCTTTCCTCTAGTGATAGAGTGGTCATGGTCTACAAATGTTCTGCTTCTCCTTGTGATGCTCCTTTGATGATTTGTCTTAAAGCCCAGTTCATGTTGCCACGTGTTGATCTCTGATTGGACCTCGTATAAGCACGTGATTGCAGAAATTTCCAAGGGTGGTTTGGGTTCACACTACTTCGACCCCCGCAATCCACCACCAACTGCCACATACCTCTTTAGCTATACCGTGGTTTCGATTGTGGGACTGGTCTAATATTTTATCGTTCGAGCACTTTCTATCCCCACAATGAAGTGTGGTTGTCAATCTTGTCACAACCTGCGATCTGGGAACGCCCTGCTAAAATTTATTCGTCTGCCAACTCCAGGATCCTTTTAAACCATACTTAGAGATGGAGCCAAATTTGATGGAGCCAAATTTGACGATTGATATCTTTGAATGCTGAGCATAAATACCTCTCAGAGGATGATCTCCCGAATTTGACGTGGTGGCCTGATGCTATATAATGTCACAACTAGTGATGGATGAGCACCATGTGTTGAGCTGAAAAACACCCATGGAGTGGTAGGGCCTAAAGAAATGTGTCATATTGGCATTACTTTGAGACTTCAACTCCTTGAGACTTTTGGACTTCTATTAATACTACTGCCAAGATCAACGGTTCTTGTTAATTTGAGATCAATGTTCCACAATTATTTTGGGAGTTTGGGATTTGGGCCTTTTCAATGCATAGATTTTACAATCCTCTGGAGTGCCGTATCTCTGAAGTGAGAGATCTTCCTCCATGTGTCCTCTTGTTTTGCACGACTGAGATTCAATTCTAGGGTTTGGGCTTCTAGAGTTTTATTTTTCTTGCTCATGCAATCCTTTGAAGTGTTTCATTTCCGAAGTGTTAGATATTTCGACGTGTGTCCTCAGCCTTCAATGGCTTAGATTTACTTTGGAACTTCGAGACTTCTGGATGGAAATCTCCTGAAGTCACTTTCTTCCGGTTGACGTGGCAACCTCTCATTACTTCATGATTTTGTGACTTCGAGGCTTCTGTCTAGTCATTAACCCTTTCATGATTTTGAAACTTCGACTACCCGAGAGTTGCTAATTTGAACTCTTCAAGGGATCTCCGTCGTTGAAAATTGAACCCGTCTACTGCTTGTATTTCAAGCCTAAAATGGACTGCTCTGAATGCTTCATTTTGCTCACAGTTTTTCCCTGTGCAAACAAAATACTTGGACGTCCTGCTGTAAGCCCAATTAAAGGCAAACAAGATGACCAATAACTCAAACCAAATCACGATATGTGTTTATCCTTTCAAGAAAGATAGGAAATTCTGTGTAAAGAATCAGTCGAGCAAGAAAAATAGGTCGTTGAGCAAAAGTGAAACCGACTTTATCAACCATAAGAGGAAAAACTTATAGGAAGGTATGCAAAAAAGAGATACTTTCCAGAGGTGTAGACCTAATTTTAAAAAATAACTACATATGACCCATGGAAACTTCATGTGATAACATTGAATCCATAGGGGATGGCATGCTCCCTGTGAGCTACAAAGAACAAGCATTTTTAGTGTCTTATCCTAGGGCTATGGGGTCACTTATTCAAACAAAAATGAAAATAAAAAGTGATATTTACAATGAATGGAAAGCCAATAATGGCTTAATAAAAATATTTTTTCAGAAAGTGCCCATTGATAGGGCCACCAAAAACTTCAGAATCCTCCAAGTTCTGCAATTTATAAGTGTTATTTGAAAATACCTTAGAAATATTGAATGAACCAATCCACAGGGCTTCGAATTTACCATGTTTGCATTTGTCTTGATTGGGTGCATCCCACTTCAGCACTAGATCTCTCAGTTGGAAATATTCTTTGCTTACCTTCTTGTCAAAATCTCGCTTGATCTTCTGGTGATGGTCCTGTGCTTTTCCAAGTAGTTTCTCCCTAGTTTGTTGTACTTTTACCAGTTGTTGTATCCTCCTGACCATATCATCAGGTTCTCCTTGGTAGTCCTGGAGGAATTTTTCTACGGGCAAGGAAAGCTGAGTAGGAAATATAGCCTCAACCCCATATACAAGCTGAAAAGGGGAAACACCAAGTGACCTCTTTTTTGTAACTCTATCATCCCATAAGGAAAATTTTATCTTTGATTCCCATGCTTTATTATTGTCTGCTAAAAATTTCTTGATGATCTTTATGAGACTCTTGTTAGAGGACTCTGCCAAACCATTTCCTTGGTGGTAGTAAGGAGTAGAATGGACTAATGTAATTCCATATTGTTCACAGAATTCGATTAATGGTTCAAATTTGAAGGAGGCGGCATTGTCAGTAACAATCCTTCTTGGACAACCAAATCTTGACATGATATCCTCAAGAAAATTAACGACTACCTTGTGGGAAGCATTCGTTGTAAAAATGGCTTCTATCCACTTGGAAAAGTAATCAGTAGCAGTCAAAGTAAACCTATGTTGACCACTTGAAGCTAGATGGATTTCCCCAATGAAGTCAAGGCCCCACTATTGAAAAGGTCCAGAAACCACCATAGGCTTCAAAGGAAAAGATTTGAGCTGATGCTTTCTAGAAAACTTTTGGCATTTGATACAAGATCTAATCTTTGCAAAAACATCAGTAAAAAGGCTAGGCCAGAAATACCTATCTTTGAGGATCTTATAGGTTGTGTTTCTTCAAAAATGACGGCCCCCAGATAATTTGTCATGAAAGTCAGTCATGGTCCTTTGAGCTTCCTGTAGATCTAAACATCTCAAAAGAACTCCTAGAGGATCTTCCAATACAATATATGATCAATGCGACAATATCTGATCACTTTAAGCTTCAAATCTCTCACCTTGTTCTTTTCCAAACCATTAGGAGGCCACAAATTTTGTAGAAATTATATGATGTCTTTATACCAAGTGCATTCTGCCAAATTTGGGCTGGCATGAGAGATTTTATCAACAAACTCAACTTGCTGATTTTCTGAGTTTATGTTCATGAAATTTTCCCCTAAAGCTTTGCAATTTGATTTAGCCAGCAACTTGGCTAAACCTTGTCCCTTCACTAGTTTGGTGGGTTTCATTTCAAGGCCAAATTCCATAATTTTAGCAATCCATTTGCTCCTCTTCCCATATATGTCAGGTTGGATAAGTATCTCTTTCACTGAGGATGAAGGGACATATGGAACAATATTTGACTGCATAACATATACTCTAAATTCCTTGAGGGATTTGACCAAAGCATAAGCTTTCTTTTACATGATATCATATCTCATTTCTGCATCCCTCAATGCTTTGTTGAAAAAGGAAATAGGTTGCTCTAACCCCTCGGTATTTTTCTGCAGCAAAACAACAACCAATGTTTCAAATGAGGCAATGAAAAACATCATAAACTCCTTGGAATAGTCAAGGATGATGAGCACAAGTTCTTCAATCAAGTCCTTTTTGAAATGATCATAATATTCTCGAGCCTTAGTAGTCCATTTCACCTCATTCCCTTTCCTAAGAATGAATGTTAGTAATTCAACAAAGTTAGAGATGAACCTTCTTAGAAAATTGATTTTCCCCAAGAAAGACTGAACTTCTTTCTTGGATCTAGAAAAAGATAAGGTTTGGATGGCCTCTACCCTACTTGGATCGATTCTTACCCCTTCTGTTGATACAATGTGCCCCAATAACTTACCTTCCTTCATAGAAAACATCGACTTTATGCACTTCACGAAGACCCTTTTCAAATGATGATAATTCTCTTTATCATATTTTGAGAACACTGTAATGCCATATATATATATATGACTACAAACTTGTCCTTCTCCCCAATGAAGGCAATGTCCATTGCTTTCTGAAAGGTCGCTCCTTCATTCATCAATCCAAAGGGAATTTTAGCATACATGAATGTGCCCCAAGGAGTAGTAAAGGTTGCCTTCTCTCTATCTTCAAGAAAGACAAATATTTGATTGTATCCAGAAAAGACGTCAATCATAGACATCCTAGATGAACCAGTGACTCTCTCCAAAATGTGCTCCATCTTCGGCAAGGGGTAATTATCTTTCTTGGAGCTTCGATTCAAATTCCTGAAATCAATACATAGTCTAATTTCCTCATTTTTCTTCCTTACAGGGACCAAGTTAGTTACCCACTCAGAGTATCTCAAAGGAATGATGATTTTGGCATCCAACAAATTATTCACTTATTTTTCCATAATAGGCAACATCATTGGATTTATCTATCTAAGTTTCTTCCTAAAAGGATTGGTCTCCTCTTTTAAAGGGATCTTATGTTCAATGATGTTTGTGGCATTTGTTCTTAAATATTCATATTTCCAGGCAAACACATCAACAAACTCCTTTAAAATCTTAACATACCCAACCCTTTGTTCCTTTGACAAGCTGCTAGACAACTTAACATACTTTGGATCCTCCTCTGTACCTGCATTGCATTTAGTCACCTCAACATTTTTAGTTTAACCTTTAACCTTTACAACAACATCATTTCTATCAAACAATCTCTCCAAGGGGACTAGTCCTTTTGGAATATGTTTACTAGGCAAATGAACAATATGATGGTCAACAATTTTATTCAGAAAAATATCAGGACGAGGGCTCTTTTTAGTATCATGATCTTGATCGATATGTAAGGAAAAAAAATCATCCACAGTCTCTAGAAATATTTTTATCTGAAGATCATCCTCAAAAACCTTCCAATGTTTGACATTGTCAGGTATGGAGGGTCTATACTTCACTTCCACATCATATTTGAGCTTAGGGGGCAAAGGAAGTCTGAAATTACTTGCTGAAAAAACCAAGGAATCTTCCATAGTGTTATCCTTTCTTGGAACAAATGAGACATTAAAAGATAAGAAGAAACTATCAACAAGATCCAAAACTTCATTTTTGTAAGTCCTTAACTTGGGGTGTTTGGATTGATACAGATTTTTAACTTGATGAACAATTAATTCAACATCTCCAAACAATGCTAGATCTTCAATCCTCATGTCTTTAGAAGCCTTCAAACCTAAAACAAGAGCCTCATGTTCTTCCACATTGTTTGTATTTTCAAATTCAATCTTGTAGGAAAAAGATATGATATCTCAGGTAGGAGAAATACAGACTACCCCATCACTAGCACCTTCCTTAGAAGAGGCCCCATCAAAAAACATCTTCCAAACAGAGGTATTAGGAGGAGGGTATTCACAATAGGTGATGGACTGTTTTCTGATTTCAATAGGTGGTTGAGGAGCATCAGTGAGATGTATCATACTGGATCCTAAATCAGTATCAAGTGCAAAAATAGGGTGGTTGGTAGGATTTTCTTCATCGTTGATGATGTAAGCTAATTGTGCCTCCCTATAAATCCTTCTATGTTCTCCCCCAATGTTAAGCCCTAATATTGGCTCATTACCCCTTAGTTGGGGCATATTACATTAGTAATTTCATTTTATTTATGTCGGATTTATTCCATTAGTTGTAATTATACCTCCTAGTCTCCTATATATACCAAGGAGACATTTTCACTTGGAATCATCTTGTACTTGAACATTTAAGTGGGGTAAAAGGAGGTTTCCCCCTCGAAGAGGATTATTATCTGAAATTATCTCTTTTTCAAGGTGTTGAGTAATTTTTCTGAGGTTTTTCTATGCTATATTAATATTTGGTTCTTAACATATGGTATCAGAGCTCAAGGTCTTGGGGTTTCGCTGCTACATCTGAGACACCTTGGAATTTTTTCTATAATTTGTTTTCTACAATGTTTCAGAAGGAACGACTTGGAGGATATTTAGTAGACAGATCAAGGTACATTGGTTTAAAATTTCAGCTCTTGAGGCCTTATACTTTCGAAGATACAACCTATACAAGATAGGGTTCTGGAAACATCCTGAATTGAGTCATTGCAGAATTTTCTCTATACATTTTGTTTTGTAACGTTTCAGAACCTGAAATCTAGAGGCTATTCACAAAAATTAGTAAGGTATCTTTGGTAAAAATTTCAGCTTTTGGGTCATCTTAAATTTGTAGATACACCCTGTTGAAGATAGGGTATCTGACTAGTCCTATTGACTAGTCTCAAGAAGGTGTTCTAGGTAAAACAATCATAACTTCTTCCTAGAGTATCCAAATTGAGTGGGATTGGTTTCATTGGATAGTGGATAGTCTGCAGTATTTCTAGTACGAGTTTCAGAATTTTATGTCAATTATTTTGTGCGGGGCACACTATACAAGTGAGATCTCCTGGAAAGGCCAAAAATCAACAAGTTGTGGGGAAGTTACCGTAAATTCCACTTGACACATCCAATTTTGATCAGACCTATGGCATTGCAGAGAAGAAATATCAGAGAACTACATAAAATAAATTTTCATACCTAGAAGGGCCGAAACTTGGGTATTGTCTAGCAGAACCACCTCAAAATCAAGGTTCAAAAGTGATACTTGGACAACATGCCACCCAAAAAGGGAACTTCTACACCAAATAAGCCGCCAGACAATCCTACTTGGACTCTTGATGAAGGTGAAGAAATGCGTAGGGACATAAATTATTTACCAAATAAGATAGTAACAAAATATGAACTAAAAGAGATGGAAGCTAAGTTGGAGGCAAAGATGGATGGTTTAAAAGAGGATATCATGGAAGTATTGAAACATTTTGTAACAGAGAAGACACCTAAAAGTGAAAATGCATCCCATGAAATTCATGATGATGACACAAGGAAGGTGAATCAAGAATGGAGAAACTCCAACTTTGGCTTGAAGACCAACCACGCTCCTAAGATCGATATGAGGAAGTTTGATGGCAATGACCCAATCACATGGATACTTTAGATGGAGCAATTCTTTGATATACATAATGTGCCACATACACAAAAGGTACGAATTAATTCTTTATATTTAGAACCTAATCAATTTGTATGGTATCGATGGATTTGTTCTTGCAAATCACTCGTCACTTGGACAATTTTCACAGAAGAAATGATAGCACACTATGAGGATACAAGGAGCAATACCTTCTTTAGCCAATCGATAAATCTCAAGCAAAAGGGTTCAGTTACCAAGAACATTGAGAACTTCCAAAGATTGAATATAAATGTAACCAATATTCCAGATGAGCACTTGATTGATGTATTCATAGGAACTTTAAAGGATAACATTCAACATGAGGTTCGCCTTTGGGAACCCAAATCATTGGAGAATGCATTT
>ML811336.1:0-10344 GCA_009831015.1 Picea engelmannii
CTTATGGATTCTTTTAATTATTTCAATATCTCTTTAATTCATGAAGATAAGAACCAAAAGGTTGATTCATTGGCACTTGTTGCATCCCTTTTCAATCTAGAATATTCCCAAAATCAAATTACATTTCATGTTAAGATACTTTTTTGGCCTTCGATACCTAATGATCAAAACTATCTCCAAGTCTTTGAAAATGATGAGCATATATCGAGTCGCCAATTATGCTATGGGAAAACTCCCCCTAAACTGGGTCTAAGGAATAGGCAGAGTGATAACTCCCTTAAAACACAGAATTATCTCTAATATACCGCAAAAAAATATAGACTAAATGATAAAAGAAAGAGAGAAGAAAAGGTTAATGAGTGCACCTTGAATCCTTACACTTGAAGTAGACCTCTTCCACTTGGTGTTGCATCCTAGATCACAGATATCCTCCCAAAGATGACCTGGAAGGTGTTAAGAATACAATGAAACAACATATACAATCTCTAGTAATAACTTAAAAGCCTAAATATATATATAAATGCTCAAATTAATAAGAACATGTACACATAGGGTTTTGGGACAAATATAATCTCTTTTATTCAAATTCAAGATGAAAGGTTACAACATTTTCTTGTGAACACCACTCTATGAACTAGGTTTGGGCTTCTCTGTCATGGCTCCAAGTGCATCAATCCCACATAGATTTCTCACAACCAACATACCATCAAGGGAAGAAATAAGGGTTGCATAGGGAGAATGGTTGGAGGGGAAAGTTGAGGCCAAAACTCACAACAAGATGCAAAACTTGGGCAATGAGAGGGAAAGGATTTTGGCAGAATATTCTTATTCTCTTGTTCATATGTCTAAATGACTCTCCAATACCTCTTTTTATTTGATAAAAATATTATTATTTGGTTTAGGGACAAGCTACAAGGGCTAAAATGGTTAGGAAATCCTCCATAGCCCATAAACTTCGTCGAAATATGTGTAATTTTGTATTTTTTTGTAACTTTTGAAGGTAAATGTGGCCTAACTAGCATGCAACAAGTGTATGTAAGTTGGATAAATATTAGATAACTTGTGTGTGTACACAGTCTATTAGTGCATAAGGGTGCGTACATTGTCCAAAACATGGTTTTTTAGAAGGAAACCTCAGGAGTATGTTTGGAAAAGTATGCAAATGTCTTGGATGCATAGATTTGGAATTTTTGGACTATAACATCTTCTCTAAATATTTTGTTATTTTGGAATCTCTTCTTACAATAGATCACCAAACAAAAATTCTAGATCCAAAAGAAGAGGCATTTGTTAGGAAATTTCAAGAGACACAAAAAATGAACATTGGTACTTCTGATTCTCCAAAGTATTTAAATCATGGTTTTATCACCTCTTATGTTCTACAAAGTTTTATCTCTCACCCCTTACTTTATTCATTACAATTTTTTTTATAAGTTATAAATCCTCATCATATTTTGTTAAATGTTCAAAATCTTTATCATGGGGGTCAAAATAATATTATGTTGTTAGGAATGAGAGATATTTAATCTTGTAAGAGGGGATAGGAGGAGTTATGCACATGTTTATAATGACTGTCTCATAATTACCAGAGTTTGAAAATTGTTTTTTCAAATCAATTCCATCCAAAAATGCCAAAAGACAGTTTTTTCAGAGCACTACAGGAAGTTCACGTAGCTCTCCACACATGAAATATGCAGGCACTATAGGAACAACTATAGCAAACTATTTTTCAACAAATGACACAATGCTGAGTTTTTTATGATGGTTGATGGTGAAACATGATAATGAAACTATTCCACACCCTAAAATATACATAAGACACCTTTTGTTATCATTAGAAAAGCGTTTTGGAGAAGTCTTGTATGAAAAACGAGAAAACAAAAAATCCCTTATTTTATGTTTTCATACAAGACTGTTACAAAAATATTTTTTGAAGATAACAAAATGTGTCTTATGTGTATTTTAGAATGTGGAATAATGACATTATCATGTTTCACCATCAACCATAAAAAAATTCATCATTGCATCATTTTTTGAAAAATAGGTTCCTACAGGTGTTCTTGTAGAGCCTGCATATTTCCAAGGAAGTATAGGAACAACTTCTAATGCTAACAGATTTTGGCGTCGTTTTCGGGGAAGAAGAAATGAATATATTTTCCCTGAGAAGAATGAAAATGAAGAGATCTGTTGTTTGATGGTGAACAAACAATAGACACATGGTTTTGACTACATCTTTCACATGGCGACTCCATGAAGGACGAGTCCACAGTTGATTCCACTAACCTAGAAATTCAAAATCCATGGAATCTATACTAGCTGCAAGGTATGCATTCTGTGATTTTTCTCATGTACTTGGATTTCCAAATGTTTTACGTGACAGAGAAGAATGGGAACACTACCTTCCAAGGTTTAAGGGAAATTAATATGACCATCCTGCCAAGCACCTATTTGATTTTCATGAGTACATGCATAGGATCAGTGTTTATCATGAAGATGTTCTTATCAAAATTTGTTAGGAACTCCTTGGAAGGGAAATCCCATGAGTGGTGTAAATCTCTTCCTGTTGCTATTATTGCTTCATTGAGTGATTTTCATGTTTCAATTTTCTCTCATTACAAAGCAATGTATTCAACTGAGTTTTTATTTGAAAATCGTTGTGAAGTGTATAAATCAAGGCTTCATTAGGAAGATCGTGCTTGTAATACTGAGCAAGAAATGGAAATTGATGGTCAAGGTGATAATTTTGATCATATTCAAGAAGACGCATTTTTTTTTTCCTTACGTGTCAGTGAGGATGAAAATTTTATTGAGCATACTCATGTCCTTGGCTATAATCAAACAAATTATTTTCATGAAATATTTCAAGGAGAATATGAGGAGCAAAATTTTAGTAATAAATCATCCTTTACGCCCGAGCAAAATTGTCCTCTTAACCAGTTGAAAGCATGTCATGTTCTTCAGGATCCACTAGCATCACAGATGGATTTTTCATTTCCACAAATCCCAAATGCTGCAAGTTTTGACATCTCGTCTATTTTCAGCTATGAGTACATACTTTTTGGGGAATTTTTGTTGTTCATGACATACTCTCTTCATGTCCTCTTACTTTGCTGCAAACAAGGATTACATTTCATCAGTCAGATGATTGGATGGCTTCATTGGAAAGATGATTACACTTGATAAATAAGGAGTTCAGTTGATTGGAGTAGGAGTAGGAGTGTGCATAAATAAGCTTGCAATGCAAGTAATTTATTTTTATTTTTAGTACAACATTCAGTTTATAATTGGTTTGCAGTAGTATGTTTTGGTTTCAAAATAAGTTATAGAATTTTGGAATGAGATGAATGAATCCATAGCCCAATGGATGAAGGAATAGTTCTTCTTGTTCTTGGAAGCTCTTAGGGAGCATGACATCCCCCGTGGAGCCAATGTTAGCATTTTCATGATCAATTTTTGGTCTTAAAAAATCAAATTTTGCTTATATAAAGATAATAAGGTATTCTCATAATATTTTTTTCCATATTAAGGTCATATGAGGGGTTTTAAATTCTAAAACTAAGATTTTGAAAAGGGCACTACAGAAAGTTCCTGTAATTTTCCTATGTAGAAAAAGTGTAGTGCAGCATGTTTTTAGGCAAATGACATGGTTTTGGAGGATGATTATGAGACCAACCACTTATTCAACCTATTTAATTCTTGAGGTGAGTTGTATATCAACTAATTAATATCATAGGGAAGGAAAAATCATTTTCCAAGTGGATCTTGATTAGTCAAAGACATATTCTAGTGTAAAATTATTGCCCAGAAATTAGGGTTTGTTGTCACTATCCAACACTTCTATTTTTTAGGGATACCACATCCTTTAAATTTTGATTCATATCTCTTTCAAACACCTTGGTGCATGATAAGGAAGATATAATTCTTGATGGAGAATATTTTAGGAACACTTCATCACGTTGACCTAATTTTTAGCAAGAGGTTACAAGATATTTTGGAATTTTCTTGTTTTAGTCATCAACTTGTGGCATGGATTTTGAGCATATGGTAATAAATATTAGTAAACGGAAAGAGTATTTTCTCAATAATAATATCATTTACAAAATATATTTCAGTTTTTACATAGGTGTCATGGTTTGGAAGATTCTAATGAATCTTTACAACTCATTTTTTATATTCGGAAATTCAAAATTTTTCTTGTTTTAGTCATTATATTTGGAAACTGTTCCTGGGCATATGGAAGGTTATTTTTGAAAAGTGAAAGATTTTTTCTCAATAATGGACACATATACAAAAACCTCTCTCGGATTTTACACATGTGTCATGGTTTGGGAAATTTGAATGAATATTTACAACTCATTTTTCATATTTAAAAATTCAAGAATTTTCATGTTTTAGTCATTATCTTTTGGAACAGATCTCGCGAAGTGGGAAGGTTATTTTTGAAAATTGAAAGAGGTTTTTATTAATAATGGACTCATCTACAAAAGACTCTCTTATTTTACACAGGTGTCATGGTTTGGGAGAAACAAGTGGATCTCTGAGCATCATTTTTCCATAATTTCAAAAGTTTATTTTTCCTAAAAATTTCCTAGCCACCTCATCATTTCGAATTTGGGATGGAGGTTTTTGGATCCATTTTTCTTGGATATTGAGAAGAATGTAATCTATTTATAAAAGACATAAATGAAAAGAGTGAGAGAGGGGGCCAGATCCCTATTTTTTCATTCATTGTAAAACTTTCAAGAACTATATTTTTCTTATATTTTCTTATGTAAAGATATCAACTGCTTATGAAGCCAATGGTTAGTGTGTGTGTTTCTATTATCTATTTATCATCTATTTTACTTCATCTTGAACATATTTTGCTATTGTATGATACATTATTGCAAATCTGTGTTGAGAAGTTTTCTTTATAGGATATATTGAAGTATTTGTCACATAAATATTTAAGCCCTTTGAATCTTATTTGGAAAGGGTTTGTGAGTAATGATTAATTCTTCTACTGAGTAAAAGCATTAAATAAAAAGTTTCTCTTTGGTGAATTTATCAGTTTTTTCTCCACAGTTCTTCCATACCATATCACTTATCTTATTTCACTTATCATAGGTTTTATTTACCTGGTTTGTTGCACATATGAAAGCGGTTTAAATATCTCAAATAATAAGCATCATTGAAACCAAATGTGTGATCTTTACACCTTCATAAAATTATTGAGCATTTTGAAACAAGATGTGCTAGGCTTGACTAGTAGTCTTGAGTTGAATTTTAGTGCTAACAATGGAATAGTCTAAACATTCTACGTTTAATTTTATTTTTTCACCTGAGTTTGGAGATCTAAATATAGGAGAAATCACAATTTAATGTTATTTAACTTGCATTTTTGCATGCATAAATGGATTAATACACTCGTTTAACTTACATTTTTGAATGCATAAATATATTAATGCAGGGATTAATGCAGTAATGGACTACTATCCCTTTGTTATACAAAGGGTAACTATGGGACATGGAAGTACCTGTCAAAACCAACCATCACACAACTTCAATGGTCACATTAACCAACTTTTGGCTTCAAATTCACTCATTGCCTATCTGGAGGCACAACTGTTATGGGGCAGGTACTCTCCAGCCTATCCACAACATGAAAACTTCTATGTTCATCCATTAATATGTTTAATTACCAATCATATCTTTTATCCATTCAAGTTCAATTTATTTATGGAGGAAGAGCGAGCATAATTAGTCAGTGCCAGACATTTTTAGCCCCCATAATAGACATAATTAATGTCCCGATCAAAACAATGTGAGCATAATTTACCGTCACTGGACATTTTTAGCCCTCATAGTAGGCATAATTGACATCTCCATCAAGACAAAACAGGCATAATAAGCCCATGAAAGAAATTTGTGTCCCCCTAGATGGAATAATTAAGGCCAAATTTGGTGCCAAATAGACCCATGAGACAAAAATATGCTGACATCGAAGTGCCACAGAAGCAAGCCAGGTGGAAATGATGGGTTTCTATAGTGATGTCAACAGTTTTGAAAACCATTGAATATGTGTTAGATGTCCTATGAATACTGAGCTATGTCGTATGTTCAACAAATGTCGGGGGGCTAAGGAAAAAATATAACTAAATTTTAAGAATTAGTGGGTAACGTCTGACGATAAAGTGGATTTTGTCTATAACATCGAAACACCCCGTCAAATTTTAGCACCATATGTAGTAGTGTCAAGTGGGCACATGGAACCTTATACGTAGTAGGAGACCTTATGGGGGATCCAACATATCAGAGGAGGACGTGGTCTCAGTTTGAGGATTCTTCTCATGCACTCACATCTACCAAACCGGTGATACCCATGCATTTTTATATGGTTCTAGATTCAGACCTACAAACCTATGAAGAGGTTGTAGGGAATCCCTTCTAGGAAGTGTCCATGTAGGAGAATATAACTCTCTCATCGAGAGCTATACTTGGGATGTGTTTTTTTTTCCTTCAGATAGGAAGCTTGTCAGATGCAGATGGGTCTATATGACCAAGAAGGAAGTGGAAAGATGGGTGGGAAGGTATAAGGCATGGATGGTTTCCAAAGGTTTTTAGTAGATTGACATGATAGGCTATGAAGAGACCTTTGCTCCTATAGAAAATATGGACTCGGGATGATTGGCCCTTTCCATTGCAGCAACTATCAGGTGGGAAGTTCACCATATTGATGTAAAGAACTATTTTCTTCATAGGGATCTCTTATAGGAGATTTACATGGATCAACCACAAGGGTTCATTCATAATTCATCCTTAGTATGTCAACTAAAGAAGTCCCTCTATGGCCTCAGGTAAGAACCTAGAGCATGGTATGCAAATATGGATGCCTACTTTCTCTCTCAATGTTTTGTTAGATCCAAATTAGGTCCAAACATCTACATGTTGAGGACCTCAAACTCCTTGCTGATCTTAGTTCAATATGTTGATGACCTCGTGATCACAGGATGTTTGACCTCAACAATTGTTGTGCTTAAGGATATTCTGCATGGCATGTTTTCAATGACAGACATGGGTCCACTACTCTCTTTCCTTGGTCTTGATATTAGTCAGGGTGCTTCAGGAATCAATTTATCTCAGACTAAGTATGTCAGGGATCTCTTTGTTAGATTCCACATGATCACTTACAAGTCAAAAACCACACATTTTCTTTCTATGGAACATCTTGAGGATGGCGAGGATACACCATTGGTGGAAAACACCTTGTATTGACAACTTGTGGGGATCATTTTGTATTGCACCCACACCCTATTAGATCTCGCATATGTAGTAAGAGTAGTTTCTAGGTACATGTAGCAGCCACATGAGCTACAATGGAAGACTTCCAATCGCATCCTCGGATATGTTTAGGGCACCACAAGTTATCATATCCACTATTCGGCATGATGTGCATTGGATCTCATGGGCTTCATCGATTTTGATTGGGTTGGAAATAACACAGATCACAATCCCACATCTAGGTACATTCTTAGTTTGGTTTTTGGTCCCATCTGTTGGTCGAGGAAAAAACAATCAACTATTGCTCTATCCTCAGTAGAGACTAAGTACAAAGGAGTAGTCAACATCACTATTTAGGAACTTTGTCTTTAGAAATTCCTCACTAAGCTTGGCACCCAGTTTCATCATGTGACTGTCATTTCGTGTGACAATCATAGTAACTTCAAGTTTTGTAGACACCCAGTGCAGTGACAATAGACCAAACACATGGAGATCCATATGCATTGCACCATAGATTTTGTAAATGATAGGATCATTGATTTGCAGTATTTTCCATCCACCGAACATACTATAGGCATCTTCACCAATACATTTACTGAGGAGAAGTTCCACCTTCTGCACGATTGTCCTTGAGTGAAGGAGACAGTTGCTTAGCAACTGTCTTTTTTTTTTTATGCACTATACTTTGAGGTGGGGTTTTCCCTCTTTCCTCTATTTTTTCAGTGCTTCATTCTTATAAGAATTGTACTATGGGTATCTAACATAGCTTTGGTTTTCAGGACACATTCATCATGTACACCCTAGATGGGGGTGTTGGAGATATTATACACTCAGCTAGGTAACTATTTTCCTAAGGTTGATAGTCCAATATTGAGGGCGTTTTCATAAGTGAGAATATTCTTTCTAGAGAATATTCCCCTGCAAAATAGGGATCTCCTCTTCAATTGAAAGTACACTCAATTAGGTCCCCAAGGTGTAGGACAGTCGGTGACGGAGTGTGTTGTTAAGCCACTCCGTGATGTTAAAGTCACCGGTTCGAAACCTGCGGGGACAAAAAATCCAACCATGTTAAGGGTTGGTGTGGCTCAGGCCGGGTGCGATCCCCGGGTGATTTTGACGGCTTAGATGCCCCTGAGTCGCGGTTTCTCAAGCCACAGGTTAATCACAGGTCCTGCACAAATTAACAAACAAACAAAAAAAAAGTACACTCAATTAGATTAATGGAAGTCACTCATGCCTCACAACCTTAGTTTTATCACACACAATTGCATGTGTTTCTCTCACTTCATGCCATGTAAAATATATCATGTGTATTTTATCATTTTAATGAAAAGTTAATACTCATTCTTTTCTATGAAAGTTTCTCTATTCTCTTCTCTCTTTGAAAACTTTACATTTTCTTGAATTTCTTGTTATTGGTTTCTTTATTTATGATCATACTATACTTGAGATACCAGTCCTACTATTTGCATAGCTGTTTTTTCCTTATTTTGTTTGTTATTTCAAATTATTTCTATTTCTTATTAGTTTGGCTTCCGCATCTTTTACTCTGAAATAGTTTTAGATATGAAAAGACAAAATGTGAAACTATTCATCGTGACTTGACCATAGACCATATTAGTTTTTATACCACATCTTTGCAATGTAAAATGATTAAGTTTGTTTCAATCAATTTTACCATGATAATCGGTTAATAAAGACATAACAGTGTTGTTAATATATTATTGTACACAGTGAAAACTCGGTAAAATACTCTTTCAAGAAAGATGGCTAAATTTTTAGAGGGCAACTCAATTGCTACCTGGATATTCCCTCTTTCTCAAAATGTTTAAATGGAAGACAACTCACCAAAAAGCCAAGCCATATAAAGAGTAATCATCTCAACCGGACTTGAACCTATAAATGACCTCCTTATAAACAGCATTCAAATCCACTCATTAAACTCACAATTGAATCTACTTTTAAAAAAATCCATATTAATAGATTAATTGAATTTCTATTTATACTCATTATCAGCGAATCTATGTCTATAAATTGTTCTGGATGAATGTTCAAGATGCTAAATTATTTTATATTTA
Organism: Picea engelmannii; assembly: GCA_009831015.1. Lineage (NCBI taxonomy): Eukaryota > Viridiplantae > Streptophyta > Pinopsida > Pinales > Pinaceae > Picea > Picea engelmannii. The sequence continues at coordinate 9,339 of ML811336.1, forward strand.
AATAAACATGTATATTTTGTATTTAAATAAAAATGTTTATTACTGATAATGAACATAATTAATCATCTTTTAATCTAAAATTCTAATCTAATGGTTAACAATTGAAAACGCTGGCATATTTTTAATCGTCCTCCCAAATTAATGAATGTGATTTCTTCTTCATAACTTCCTTGTATTTTTTAATGCATCCATTAACCTGTTTACCTTTTAACATTTACCTAATCATATTAATAAATTATTGTAGCACTATATAATTGCCACGTTTAAATGATTAAACTTTGAATTTAGCATGTTGACTGTAGACACTCATTTTCTGGTTGTGCGTTTCATTTTCTTTTCATTTTCTGTGGGCTGTGCTAGTTTAAGTACTGAATGCAACAACAAAACATTTCCAACGTCATCGTATGTAACTGCATTTGATAGCTGAGAAAAATCGTCGATTTCTCGCTTAAAAAGAATACACACAATAGGCCAAAACATTGTACACGCGACCAAACAATTTTCGATCAAAATTGACACAACCCATGAAAGTGGGATTAAAAAACAACAATGGGTACGGAAAAGAATAAAGAAATAATAATGTTTCAGTGAATCGGTCTGTATGCAATCGTCCTCTTCTCAGCATAGCGGAAGATCTCTAGGAGGCGACTCGAGACTCAACAGAGGGCCAGGTCCATCGTTAACCACAAACACCATTGCCAACCCCCATGTTATGTGCACGTCCAAGTGGCAGTGCATCAGCCAAGCTCCTGCCATAGATAATCACCATTATCATTACGAGCATGTAAGCTATACGACATAAAGAATGCGGAATTCTGTGAAACATACGCTTACCAGGATTGTCAGCTACGAATCTTATTGCTGCCCAGCCATTGACTGGAACGTTCACAGTGTTGCGCATAGGAGGATCGACCAGGTTGAACTTCGGAGGATCGGTTTGTGGATTATAATTCCCAAACCCTGCTCCCACTACGTAAAAGTCATAACCATGGAGATGGATAGGATG
>ML811336.1:13566-28105 GCA_009831015.1 Picea engelmannii
TTGTGATATTATAAATCTAGGAGGTTTAGTTAGTCTTTAACATACGCAGTATAGTTAGGTTTAATATTTTATATGTACAACTTTTAGTATGGAAAACTGGAAAATTTGTTCTGATTCATAAATAACACATTTTCCGCGCTATAGAACTGCTTACAATTGTAAATACAATCCTACAACCTACCGCACATTGTTATCATTATAATAGAGTAAATATATGATATCTGAAGCTCATTATTATTACATCTGCTGCTGAAACTCATTATTAGAGCTGTTAATAGTTAATATGATTAGACCTACTTTCAGAATTTGTATTTTCATTTAAAACTTCTGCTTGAAATTGTTATATTTCTGATTGAAATTGTTAAAAGCTTCTGAAACTCATTATTATCACTGCTCCTTACAAAATTTGTATTTTAAAGTAAAATTTCAGCCGCTCTGTTATATTATTTCTTGAAATAGTAGAGCTGCTGAAACTCATTATTACCGCAGCTCCTTCCAAAATTTGTATTTTGACGTAAAATTTCAGCTAGTGTCACATTTCTTAATTCAAATTGTTACTTCAAATCAAAGATTGGTTCTACTAACGCTGCCAGTACACATATACATTGAAGACAGCCATATCTTATATGAATTTTAGGATTCAAATATTTTTTTTTTATAAAAATTAAATAAGAAAAATGGATGCAATTCGAAGTAACATATTTGACTTGATTGGATTTGCCTTGAAACATATTACTATGTATTTTCGGAACCTATTGATATGAGTAAAAACCCATCAAAATCTTCACAGAATAAATGACGACCGTCCAGATGCTAAAAATGTCCCGAGTATTATTCAAGAAACTAATATTTGGGCTCAAGTTACAAAATAAAAATACATATCTCTAGACTCAATGGAGGATTGGATCTGAAATCCATAAAATAATCTGAAAATTCTTTAATCATTTTTCTCACAACTTTCCATCTAATTGGAAACTAGTTGATTTAGAGAATTGGGAAGGGGACAAAGTTCTTATAGGCGTAGACCCCTAGATTGGATGTAAGGAAGCACAAAAACTTTCTCAACCTGGTTGTTGAGATAAAAAAAAACAAGAGTTATCAAGAAACTAATATTTGGGCTTAAGTTACAAAATAAAAATGCATATCTCTAGATTCAATGGAGTCATTGAATCTGAAATCCCGAAAATAATCTGAAAATTCTTGAATCATTTGGAATCAATTCTCGCAACTTTCCATCTAACTGGAAACTAGTTGATTTAGAGAATTGGGAAGGGGACAAAGTTTTTATAGGCGTAGACCCCTAGATTGGATGTAAGGAAGCACAAAAACTATAGGATAACATGGTTCTTGAGATAAAAGAAACAAGAGTTATTTCTCAAGGAAATAGAGACACGTGGAAATAACATTGGTTAACTTGGAGAGATATTGACCTTAGAGAATAAAATGCAGATACATGGGAAAACTATACTAAGAAGTTATGAAAGTGTTTTGTAAAACTAAAACAAGAAGAAGATCAACTTCTCTAGCTTCTTGTGAACCCCATTGGAATCTATGAGCCCAAAATAAGGTACAAAAATTTCTAATTCAAGATGACATTGATAAATTTGGTGGTGGAAAAAACTCTTGAATTTTAAAATCCCAACAAATGATAAATTGTTAATGTGGCTACTTCTAAAAAAATCCATAATGTGGGGTTAATGTTGTTTGTGTACGCTGCATTCATAAACAAACCCCCATATGATGTTGTCATGCAATTTTACCAATGTTGTTTGTGTATGCTGCATTCATAAACAAACCCCCATATGATGTTGTTATGCAATTTTACCAATGTTGTTTGTGTATGCTCCATTCATAAACAAACCCCCATATGATGTTGTCATTCAATTTTACCAAAGAGGTATGGTTGGAAATCGAAAGAGTAATAGGTTTGAAAAATGCATGGAAAAAACCAATATTGAGGAGGTTCTCAAGGGATCCACTACTTGAGAAGTTCTTAGGGGATGGTGTTTAAATAGTCAAATGTCAAGGTACATAGCTCTTTCTCTTACTATAAGTTAGGGAATATGGTTAGCCACAAACAAAAAATTGTTTAAGGATAAGAGTGTCATTCCATTACAATGTATCTTGCAAAATATAAACATCCTCTCTCATTTCCCAAATAAAAAATATCCTCATATACCAAAGCATATCCTCTGAAGAAACTATAAACAAGGAAATGAATTGGGATTATTATAATGGAACCTTCCAAAAAACTCTCTTAGAGGTGGAGTAAGAGGAATCCTTCATCTCACTTATAGCTACAATATTTCTATTTAGCTTTCAAAATGAAACAAACAACTACTATGAATTAATGGCAATCAAACTTAGGAATCCTTCATCTCACCTATAACCACAATATCTCTTTTTCTCATTGAAAATGAAACAAACAACTATTATGAATTAATGGCACTCAAACTTGTGTTATTATTGACTCTCAAAAAAGGAATTACCCACATTCAAATCTATCACAATTCTTCATACAATAAATAAAAGGGGATTTCTGTTTTCAAATCTATCACAATTCTTCATACAATAGATGAAAGGGGATTTCTCTTTACAAATCACAATTATTCATACAATGGATGAAAGGGGATTTCTCTTTACATAAATTTGCATTGCAACCTTTATTTTGAGATATTATGAATAGCAAATCATCCTTCTCTCACATCACTTCATCACTTCTTAACATGTGTATAAAAGAATCTAGTTGGCTATCAAAAGATGGACTTTTCTTAGGAAGAGGAAGTTGGAAAGTTTCTTAGAGCACTAAAACCCACACCTTACAATATATTCATGATCCATGATTTTAATTATGATGTATTACTTTGATACATATTTTTTTAAAACCCGCACCTTACAATATATTCATGATCCGTGGTTTTAATTATGATGTATTATTTTGATACAATTTTTTTTTCTCTCTTTTATGAGGACTATATATCACTGTGATAGAAACCAAATACTCCCAATCTGGAGGACGCTTCTTTGGTTTGTTCAAGGCTAGTTCATCTCAAAAAACACATTTCTTTTTAAAAACTTTGCGGGCATAGCTTTGTATATTTGGGAGACTACCTATGTAGTCTTTTATTTATAGACTTTTAAAACCCTTTAAAATTATGATGTATTACTTTGATACATATTTTTTTAAACCTACACATTACGATATATTCATAATATCTTCATGATCCATAATTTTAATTACTTTGATGCATAATTTTTTTTTGTCTCTTTTATGAGTACTATATATAATTGTGATAAAAACCAAATACTCCCAATTTGGAGGATGCTTCTTTGATTTGTTCAAGGCTGGTTATGTAAGCTCTCTTAACCGTATTGAACCGCCGTCAGCTCATTCAGAAACCAACCGGAACCGTATTCCCCTTAACCGTATTGAATCACCGAAACCAACCTGAACTGTATTCAACTGCCACAGTTCATTCGGAAACCAACAGGATGTAATTGTTTTCTTGTTGGGAGCTTCTGGAATGGTCCATTACTCCATCTACGATTCTGTACCTAGATATGTGGAACAGTTAACACATAGCCAACAGAAGCTTGATGGAAGCTTGGCTATAAAGACTTATATTTGGTCCCCAAGCTTGCTTAATTCGATCAATTCCCTTCAGTCTTACACCATCAATCAGAGTGAGCAAAGATTGGAAGTGCCATACTGAAAGCAAAACTAGTGTGGAACTAGGAAAACTTCTACATCAATTAGTCAAACTCAAGCAACATCAATGGTCGGAGGTATGATCCATTTGGCATCTAATTTTCGATTCTTTTAAAGAGTTTTTATTCCGCATATTTTAGAATCGAGTTAAAGCTAACATTTGGTATCAGAGCCATTTTATCTCTGCCTTGGTATTTTGGAGAAAGACATGTTTATTCTGTCTCGGTGCGTCCCTATTGGGTTTTCCTTGCATTTTCTCTGCACATTTTAATGCATATTGTTGTACGTCTATCCATATTAAGATGGCAAAAACATACATTTATGTGCGTCTTTCTTTTATAATTTGGTTGTACGTTTTTAAATGAAATTGCTGTGCTCTATACAGAGAGGTTTCATTGCATTGTTGTGCGTCTTTAGGTTATTTTACTATAAGTTTTTCCCTAAGGAGAATAGCATCTGTACACTTTTGTTCTAAGTCACACAATAGTTAGAAGCCAAGGGGCATAGTTTTATGTCATATTTAGTAGTTTTAGATAGGAATTGCTTGATGCACTGTTTCGTTGTTATTACATGTAAATGTGCTTGCAATCTGGGTGATCTTTTATGGTCATTAAAATAATTTATTTCTTAACCTCTAATTAAAAACATGCTATTTTGAATGAGTATACATCGTTGAATGTTATGCATGAATATTGTAGTTTTATTTATGCAATTTATAATTATTCTCATATCAAGTTAAATTTTATGCATAAAAGAAATAGTGTCTAGTGATCCATATAAAAAAAATTTATTAGAGAATAGCCACAACAACTCTAATTAAATAATATTATATATTATGATTGAATAAGATCATGTAAAGAATATTTAAACATTAATTGTAATTAATTATACTAAATATAGTAAATTTTATCCCACAGGAATTTTTATTATATTTATATATAATTAATTAGGATAAAACATCAAATTATTCATAACTTACCCATAGGACTTATGAATTGATAGTTTTATCATAAAGTTCAAATTGAATCTGCTTGAATTGAAAATTTAGCCCACAGACAATTTTTATGTCATTAGATTCAAATTTAAGCAGGAATTTACATTGGTAAAGCATGAAATTTTATTTTTTAGTTGGCCTCAATTTTAACATAAGCATGTGATCTTTAATTTTATGCAGTTGTACAACCTACGAATTTCTCTGAAATTCGTTATGATATCCCTCAACTTAAGGGAGATAACTATAAGGTCTGGAAGGAGAGAGTTCTCCTTCATTTAGGGTGGATGGACATAGATTATGCTATTAGGAAAGTTGAACCACCAACACTCACTAATACCAGCACTATAGCGGGCATCACGCTTTATGAGCGATGGGAGCGATCTAATTGCCTAAGCATGATGTTCATTAAGACTAAAATTTCAGATGGTATTCGTGGTTTCGTTGATCAGCATGAAAAGGTCTGAGACTTGTTGAAAGCCATTGATGATCAATTTGTCACTTCATACAAGGCACTAGCAAGCACCCTAATCATGAAGTTATCATCCCTAAGGATCACCAGTGTGAAAGGTGTGCGCGAGCACATCATGCAAATGAGGGACACTGTGGTTCAACTGAAGAAACTCGAGGTTGAAATATCGGAGTCTTTCCTGGTGAACTACATCTTGAACACCCTTCCACACCAATACAGACCCTTCAAAATCTCATACAACACACATAAGGATAAATGGTCAATTAATGAACTCATGACCATGTGTGTTCAAGAGGAAGAGAGACTAGTGATGGAATTGGGAGAAAGTGAAATGTTGGCAACACATGGAAAGGGAAAATCTCAAGCCAATAATAAAGGGAAAGGTAAAGTACCTCCTCAAGATGATATCAAGAAGAATTCCAAGTGTTTCTTCTGTAAAAAGAAAGGACACATGAAAAAGGAATGCGCCAAATTTTAGAAATGGCTTGCGGACAAAGGTAATGCAATCTCGTTCATTTGTTATGAATCTAATATGGTCAATGTCAATATTAACACCTGGTGGATTGATTCTGGATCAACAATTCACATTTTGAATTCCTTGCAGGGTTTGCAAAACCTAAGGAAGCCAGTGGGAAGTGAGCAAAGCATCTTATCAGGAAACAAGATGGGCTCGCATGTGGAAGCTATAAGAACATGTTATTTAACTTTAAGTAGTGGTTTTGTTTTAGAATTAGAAAAGACCTTTTATGTTCCAAGTTTTTCTAGAAACTTGATTTTGGTTTCAAGGCTTCTACCTTTTGGATATTCCTTCAACTTTTCAGAAATATATTTTAGTTTATTTTATAAATCTGATTGTGTTGGGAATGGTATTTTGTCTGATGGTCTTTACTGCATTAATTTACAAAACAATGTCATTTATGATTCAATGCATGTTAACACTGGTACTAAAATATGTGTTATTAATGATGATTCCTCTAAATTATGGCACCAGAGACTAGGTCATATCTCCATAGAAAGAATTAAAAGATTGGTAAATGAAGGGGTACTTAATACTTTGGATTTTACTGATTTTGAGACTTGTGTGGGTTGCATAAAAGGAAATAAGACCAACAAGTCAAAGAAAGGTGCCAATAGGAGTTCAGCCATATTAGAGATCATACATACTGATATATGTAGTCCAAACATGGACTCACATGGTCAGAGATAATTCATCTCTTTTATAGATGATTACTCATGATATATGTATCTCTACATGCTTCATAATAAGAACGAAGCATTAGATGCCTTTAAAATCTTTAAGGCTGAAGTAGAGAAATAATGCGACAAGCAAATTAAGATCATGAGATCAGATAGAGGTGGAGAATATTATGGCAGATACACAGAAGATGGAGAAGCACCTCGGCCATTCACAAAATTTCTTCAAGAGCATGGGATTGTTGCCCAATACACCATGCCTAGTTCACCCGACCAGAATGGTGTAGCAGAAAGAAGAAACCGAACATTATTGGACATGGTGTGGAGTATGCTTAGCAACTCCAATCTTCCTAAATCCTTGTGGATTGAAGCACTTAAGACGACAGTGTATATATTAAACCAAGTTCCAACCAAGGTTGTTCCTAAAACGCCATTTGAATTATGGAAAGGTTGGAAACCGAGTTTGCGACATATGCATGTTTGGGGATGCCCGTCTGAAGTGAGAATATATAATCCACAAGAGAAGAAACTGGACCCAAGGACCATTATTGGGTATTTCATTGGATATGCTGAAAGGTCTAAAGGTTACAGATTTTACTGTCCATCTCATAGCACTAGGATTGTGGAATCAAGAAATGCAAAGTTTCTTGAAAATGACTTGAACAGTGGGAGTGATCAAACCAGGAACATAGTTTCTGAGAAGGATCATTCAGAATCTCAACCTTCCACCCCAAGTGATAGATTGATTATTGTTCACAGCACCCCTCAAGTACAAACTGGTGTCTAACAACCAATTGTTGAAGTTCCACAAGCTGTTGACGACATTCCAGTAGATCAGGTAGTTCAATAGTTTCCAAGAACTTCTGAATAATGAGTTGAACCACATACTTCTCAGGAAGATGGTGGTACAACATTAAGAAGATCTACTAGACCAAAGAGATCAACAATTCCTGATGATTATGTTGTGTATATGCAAGAATATGACTATGACATTGGAGCTGAAAATTATCCCGAGTCCTTTTCACAAGCCATGAGTTGCAAAGAATCAGAATTATGGTACGATGCCATGAAGGAAGAGATGAATTCTATAAAGAGTAACGAATTCTGGGATCTTGTTGAGTTGCCTAATGGTGAAAAATATATTGGATGTAAATGGGTCTTTAAGACTAAGAAAGACTCATTGGGCAACATTGACAGATACAAGGCAAGACTTGTTGCTAAAGGATTCACTCAGAAAGAAGGAATTGACTACACGGAGACTTTCTCTCATGTATCTAAGAAAGATTCCTTGCGTGTAATTATGGCATTAGTAGCCCATTTCGACTTGGATTTGCAACAAATGGATGTGAAAATGACATTTCTCAATGGATATCTAGAGGAGGAGGTTTACATGAAACAACCTGAAGGATTCCCCTCTAGTGATGGTGAGCAATTGGTTTGCAAACTCAAGAAATCCTTATATGGTTTAAAACAAGCATCCCGCCAATGGTATTTGAAATTCCATAATGTAATTTCCTCTTTCGGTTTTGTAGAAAACATTATGGATCAATGTATATACCTGAAATTTAGTGGGAGTAAAATTTGTTTTCTTGTTTTATATGTGCATGACATTTTTCTAGCAACCAATGATAAGGGTTTGTTGCATGAGGTGAAACAATTCCTCTCTAAAAATTTTGATATGAAGGATATGGGTGAGGCATCTTATGTCATTGGCATTAAGATCCATAGAGACAGATTTCGAGGCATCTTTGGTCTGTCTCAGGAAACCTATATTAATAAAATTTTAGAGAGATTTTGGATGAAGGATTGTTCACCAAGTATAGCTCCCATTGTGAAGGGTGATATGTTCAATTTGAACCAATGCTCGAAGAACGAATTTGAAAGGGAACAAATGAAGAACATTCCATATGCTTCTGTTGTCAGAAGCCTAATGTATGCTCAGGTATGCACAAGACCCGACATTGCATTTGTTGTGGGAATGTTGGGACGATATCAGAGTAATCCAGGTATAGACCACTGGAGAGCTACAAAGAAAGTAATGAGGTACCTTCAAGGAACCAAAAACTACATGCTTATGTATATATGGACGGATAATTTGGAAGTAATTGGCTACTCAGATTCTGACTTTGTTGGATGTGTTGATTCACGCAAATCAACATCGGGATACACTTTTATGATGGCCAGTGGAGCTGTATCATGGAGGAGTGCCAAACAGACCTTGATTTCCACTTCCACTATGGAATCCAAGCTCGTCTCCTGTTTTGAGGCTACTTTACATGGTGTATGGCCTAAGAGTTTCATTTCTAGGATTAGAATTATGGATTCTATCTCCAAGCCATTGAGAATGTATTGTGACAATTCAGCTATTGTTTTTATGGCTAAAAACAACAAAAATGGGAGTTGAAATAAACACATCGACATTAAGTATTTGGCCATAAGAGAACGTGTTAAAGAAAAGAAAGTGGTCATTGAGCACATCAGCACTGAGTTGATAATCGTTGATCCTTTGACTAAGGGCATGCTACCGTTTAAATTCAATGAGCATGTAATGAATATGGGACTTGGTTCCATTATGTAGTTTCTCATTGTATGGACAATGTTATTTTAATGAAATTCTTAATTATTGTGATGTTTTCCTCATATTTATGTGAACCTTAATTTGATTTGAGAGAATTCATCTGTGTAGGACCAAGAATAAACATAAGATTTATTCATTAAGAAATTGTTGCCACATAAATTATAAAAGAAATAAATACATAGTAATACATGGAAGATAATACTCGTCATAAGAAGACTTATCGCCATGATTCATGTATCTATTACTTAATACAGATTATCAATAGGTTTTAAGATGAGACATTGAGATTGGAAGTATGGACCAAGTGGGAGAATGTAAGCTCCCTTAACCGTATTAAACTTTCGTCACCTCATTCGGAAACCAACCGGAACCGTATTCCCCTTAACCGTATTGAACCATCGAAACCAACCGAAACTGTATTCAACTGCCACAGCTCATTCGGAAACCAACAGGATGTAACTGTTTTCTTGTTGGGAGCTTCTGGAATGGTCCATTACTCCATCTACGGTTCTCTACCTAGATATGTGGAACAGTTAACACATAGCCAGCAAAAGCTTGATGGAAGCTTGGCTATAAAAACTTTTGTTTGGTCCCCAAGCTTGCTTAATTCAATCAATTCCCTTCAGTCTTACACCATCAATCAGAGTGAGCAGAGCTTGGAAGTGCCATACTGAAAGTAAAACTAGTGTGGAACTGGGAAAACTTCTACAACAATTATTCAAACTCAAGCAACATCAATGGCCAGAGGTATGATCCATTTGGCATCTAAATTTCGATTCTTTTAGAATCAAGTTAAAGCTAACAAGTTAATCTCAAAAAACACATTTCTTTTTTAAAATTGCGCAGTCATAGTTTTGTATATTTGGGAGACTAGCTATGTAGTCTTCTATTTATAGGCTTTTAATTCCCTCTAGAATGCTCATAAACATTTATATTTTATTTTTTAGGTGAAAATAATAATTTTCTCAAGGCTGGTTAATCTCAAAAAACACGTTTCTTTTTTAAAACTGTGCAGGCATAGCTTTGTATATTTGGGAGAGTAGCTATGTAGTCTTCTATTTATAGGCTTTTAATTCCCTCTAGAATGCTCATAAACATTTATATTTTATTTTTTTAGGTGAAAATAATAAATAGATTCTTGTATGGCTCTTAAAATTTGTCGTTTGGATAATTTCCTTATAATATTAAAATCTTTCATAATAATAAAAAATTTTAACTTAGATATAGATATACAAATTTAATATATATATATATATATATATTTATATTTGTTGAACAAATTTCTACCATCCGCTTTTAAAATCGAACTTTCTACCAACCTCCAACATCCACTGAATGCGATTGTTCATGCACCGATATTTTCACCGACAACCGCAGATTTTTCTCGCTCGTGTTTTTTCCTATACCCACTTCATAATGGTATCAGAGCTGTATAGTTGAGAGCCACATGTGCATTGTGTTGGGGAGAAGCAGACTCTACGACACAGAGTCGAGGGTAACAATTGTTGAGGATCTGAGAAGCCATAAAAGAGGATGCAAAGTTCGTGAGGGGATGCAACTTACAGGAAGAGCCTTCCACTGAAGAAAGAGATGTTGCAATGTGAAGGGAGAGCAGTTGGACTGCAAAACTGTTGTCGATCTACTTCCGAGTGGAGAACTACAGTGCCACAAAAGTCCCTGTGTGTTTGGTATTTTGTGAGTCGTTGTGTAAAGAAGAGCTTAAAGTTGGAGCTCTAAGTTTATGTTTAAGGGAAAGTGAACAAGATGAGTCATTGTGCCGCCTGGGAAACAAGTCACTGGGTCTCAGGGCCTCGCTGGAGATTTCTATCAGCCATAGAAGAGCAAGAGTGCATGTAAAGAGAAGAGGAACTGCCCATCGATCGGTGCGTGGAGGAAATTTTGTTTTTGTGGCAGTGTTTATTTTTCCATCATGTGAGTGATGGTATGTTCTATTGCATATCTCAAATTTTGTTGAAAGTCTTTACATAAAGGATTGTCATGATGTCTTGATTTAGAAAAAAAATGGCATCAGGGATGTATCAACAACCTCTGATTCTGATATTTTCTAGAAAAAATTATGATAATTGGACGTTTAAAATGAAATTAATATTTGATTCAAATGAGCTATCAGACATAGTTATGATTGGTTATACTGAACCACAAGATGGGTCTACTTTGAGTGCTGATGAAAAAAAAAAGCTTGATCAAAATAGGGAAAAGAATAAAAGTGTTTTGCAGATAATTGGACAAGATTTTAATGATTCAATTGTTGGAAGGATTAAACCAACCACTATAGCCAAGCAAGCATGGGACATTCTAGAGACAACATATCGAGGCACTAGCAAGATAATAATTGCCAAACTCCAAGGGCTTAGAAGAGAATTTGAAAACTTGCAAATGAAAGATTTTGATTCAATGGATCAATTTACATATCATGTTACTGATTTGGTTCATTAAATAAGATAGAATGGAAGGTTGCAAAAAGGTTTTAATATTTTTTCCTAGAAAATTTGATGCAATTGTTGTGGTAATTAAGGAATCTAAAGATTTGACTACATATTCTATGGATGAGTTGGTTGGTTCCTTGAAAAATTATGAATACATGTTGAATAGGAATGACAATACTGCATTGGAGCATGCATTCAAAACACAAATGACATTTGGAAGAGGTAGAGGAAGAGGAAACTCGGGATTAGAGGAAGAGGAAGAGGAAGAAATAATTTTCAAAGAGAAGAAAGAAAGAATCCATATCCAAGAGGAAGGAGAAATCAAAATTTCAACTCAAGAGGAAGCAATAACATTCAGGTATGACAAATCAAAGGTTCAATGTTATTACTACAAGAAGTATGGTCACTTTGCAAATGAATGCCAAAAGAAACAAGAAGATATGGGAAAGCAAAATGTTTTATTACATGTCATGTAGCTCAAGAAAATGCAAGTAACATCTGGTTTCTTGATAGTGGTTGTAGCAATCATATGACTCTAAATAAATAGTTGTTTGAGAATTTCGATACATCAGTTAAATAAAAAATAAAATTGGGTAATGATAACATTGTAGAAGTCATGGGAAAAGGTGCAATTACTGTAATAATTGGAAAGAAAACTATTCTTGATGTTTATTTTGTACCCGATTTGAAGCATAATATTATAAATGTGCAACAACTTACTGAAAATGGTTATAGAGTTGATTTTGAAAATAATTTATGCACTATATTTGATATTCCACCTAGTAAAATGGTGATTGCAAAGGTTGAAATGACAAACAATAGAATGTTCCCACTTCGCATGAAAAGTGGAATGATGGAGAAAATTGGAGAAAAAGGCATCAAGTCAAGATCAAGCATGGTTATGGCACTTGAGGTATGGTCATTTAAATTTCAAAGGATTTTGTTTGATGCAAAGAAAGGAAATGGTAAGAGGTTTCCGTGTGAAAGATGTATTTTGGCCAATCAACATAGGAAAATTATTCCAAAAGAAATGTCATATAGAGCTTCGACACCCTTAGAAATTGTGCATATAGATTTATGTGGTCCAATGCAAACAACATCATTAGGGGGGGAATATATTTTATAACATTCATTGATGATTATAGTAGAAAAACATGGGTTAATTTCTAAAACACAAATCTGAAACATTTGACAAGTTTAAGGAATTCAAGGCATTGGTTGAGAAACATAGTGGCCTATCCATTAAGATATTAAGATCAGATAGAGGACGAAAATACAAGTCAAATGAGTTTTTGGAGTATTGCAGGTATCATGGAATAAAGAACAAGTTCACTATAAGATATACACCTTAACAAAATGGTGTTGCAAAAATGAAGAATCATACAATAATGGAGATGGAAGGAAGCATGTTGAAAGACAAGAATCTATCTGATGAATATTGGGTTGAAGAAGTGGATTGTGCAGTTTATATATTGAACAAGAGTCCAACAAAGATTGTGAGAGACATGATTCCTCAACAAGAATGGAGTGGTAAACATCATAGTGTTTCTCATTTTAGAGTATTTTGTTGTATTCCATATGCACATGTGCATAAAGAAACAAGGAGTAAATTAGATGATAAAAGTGAAAAATGCATTTTTATTGGTTATGATGAACAATATAAGGCATATAAGTTGTTTAATCCTATAACCAAGAAAGTCATTGTAAGTAGAGATGATCTATTCAAAGAGGAAGAATCATGGTATGGCAATATAGACAAAAGACAATTGCAGGTATAGTAGCAATACCATATGAATAAAAAGAAGAAAAAGGTCAAGGAGAACAAGGAAAACAATCAAATGAGCAAGGAGGAATACCATCGAGAATTCTACAAGAAGAAAACTCACAAAGGCAAGTTGAGCAAGGAGAATCATCAAGTCCACAAGTATGTAATCAATCAAATCCTACACTTGCATCATTAAGACCAAGATTAAGAGGCAACAAGACTAGAAGCTTGCAAGAAATATATGATCAAGGAGATAGGATAGATTTGCAATCTATTTTTTTTTTACTTGCCCAAGATCCTATATATTTTGAGGATGCAATTAAGGAAGAACATTGGATTAATGCAATGAATGATGAAATGGAATCTATTGAAAAAAAATGATACATGGGATCTAGTTGATTTACCTAAGGAGAAAGAATGCATAGGTGTGAAATGGGTTTATAAAACTAAATATAAGGAAAATGGAGAAGTTGACAAATATAAGGCAATATTAGTAACTAAAAGATTTGCACAAGAATATGGATTTGATTACAATGAAATATTTTCACCCGTAGCAAGGCTTGACACAATTAGGATGGTACTAGCTATTGCAGTTCAACACAATTGGAAATTTTATCAAATGGATGTCAAATCAACGTTCTTGAATGGATATTTAGAAGAAGAAGACTATGTGCAGCAACCACGAGGATATGAAGTAAAAGTACAAGAAGACAGGTTTTGCAGGTTGAAAAAGGCCTTTTATGGATGGAAGCAAGCACCAAGATCATGGTATAGAAGGATAGATTCATAGATGATAAAAAATGAATTCATGAGAAGCACTAGTGAACCTACACTATACACCAAACTAAACGAACAAGGTCAGATTGTGATTGTTTGCTTATATGTTTATGATTTGATCTATACTGTAATCTCTCTATTAGTATGTTTAAATCAACAATGAAGAAGGAATTTGAGATGACATATTTGGGGTTAATAAAATATTTTCTTGGCATTGAAGTCAGACAAAATAATAAGGGAATTTTCATTTGTCAAAGTAAATATGCAAAAGATGTTTTAGAGAGGTTTATAATGATAAATTGGAGTCTATTTTCTACACCTCTGGAAATTCGCACAAAACTAAGTAGAGAACATAATGAGATGGATTTTGATTCAACCATATTCAGAAAATTGGATGGAAGTTTGATGTACCTCGCAGCAACTAGGCCAGATATAATGTATGGAGTCAATTCGATTTCTAGATTCATGGATAGACCAAAAAATTCACAAGATACATTGCAGGAACTATGAATCATGGCATATTGTATTCTACTTCAAATAATTTTCACTTGGTTGGATACACAAATATTTATTTTGTAGGAAGTATCGATGACAGAAAGAGCACAT
>ML811336.1:31303-41394 GCA_009831015.1 Picea engelmannii
ATAATACATTATTATAGTATTAATACATTGATACATTAATTGAAAATGATCGTGGTTGAGTATGGATTCCCATGAACATGGTTAACTTTGGTAGACCTTGGTTGACTTTGGGAAGGAAAGGTTCACTATGGTTGACATGGTTAGCTATGGTTCACCATGACCATGGTTAACTTCTGTAGACCTTCACTACGGTTGGCCATGGCCAAGGTTGAATGTGGTTGACCATGGTTGAAAATGGTTAGCCATGTTTCACATTTGTTGTGCATAGATGACCATGTTTGGCCATGACCTTGGTTTACCATGACTATGAATGACATCAATACATTAATTCATATTTTAGTATATTAATTAATTAATACAATAACACATTATTATTTTTTGGTAAGTTAGTTAATATATTAGAACCTTCTTGGAAAAATTACAAGCCCGTGGTCTTACATGCCAACAATTCCCAGCTAGGAAACCACTGTGACACGAGTCTGAGATAGAATGACACTTGTCCAAAACAGAGTCTTTGTTTGTCATGCAAAAATTCTACTGTGCCACGTAGGGCGACTTCCTGTCTATAGGCGAAAAACTACTAAGCTTCGTTGAGTGAAAGCCGACTATAAACTAGACTGAGCTAGACATGACAAAATTTAAAAACTAAAAACAAGGAAACAAAGTCTGAATAACTCTAAAAGCCTAAACCAAATTTTGGGCCTGCAAAGGCCTGGGTTTTCTTCATCTTTCCCTTGTCGCGCTTTGTAATTTCCTGGCGTAGATCCTAAAGAAAGGACACCAAATTGTCCACCCTGCCCCAGCACTCTGCATCTCTCTTATGCAATTCCTTGAGGGCTTCTTTTACGTCCTCCTGTCCCTTGGTCAATTCGCTCAAGGAGGCCATAATTTTCCCCCGGTCCGCGTATTTGTCACTAGTGAATTGAGGTTTGGAGAAGGGCTCGATGGAGGGGCCGGAGGTGGCTTCATCAGAGAAGCGAGAAGGGGAAACAAGAGGAGGCGGTCGATGAGGAGGGGAGGCAGGAGGAGGCAGTCGACGGGGTGGTGGAGGTGCAAAACCCAGGGAGTTTCCCATGGTATCAAACCATTCTAACCTGTAGGCATATGGATTTGAGAGAGGGGACAGATCTTGGGGAGCTTCAGGAATTGGTGCAACAAGAGCAGGTGCTACTATGGGAGCCAAGACAGGTAAGTCCTCTTCGCGAAATGGATCTGCAGGAGCAGGAGCAAAGGGAGGAGTAGGAGCCAAGAGAAGTGCAGGAGCTAAGGGAGGAATCATAGTGGGGAGAGCGTCGAAGTGGGGCATTTTCTTTCCTCTGGCCGCGTACCAGGAAGCTCCTCTCCTTGGTTTACCTCGCAGTCGAGGTATGGGGAGAGGTGGGGTTGTCTCAGGGTGGCGAGCGTAGAGCCGAGTCACCATGGAGCTCCATAGAAAGAGAGGGAGATCTCTAAGGTTCGAGGGAGGGAGAATGAACTCAAACGTGAAGGTTGGGGCGCGATAACAGTGGAGAGGAGGCCTGTGATGAGACATGTAGGTCGCCAGGCACATGCGAGGACGTCCATCCAGAGTTTGCGAGAGGGTGGCGGCTGTGGATCATAAATGCTAAGGTGACAAGCTAGGGGGAGGGTCTCCATTGTGTGTCATATGGTTGTTGGTTTGGCTAGGTGGCCACATCATGGCTTGTCCACCCATGTTGACACGAAGCACCCCATCCGGCAGCTAGTCTTTGGTGTTGGATTTTTCTCTGCAAGCTAACACTATGGGGTGAAAGGAGGTGGAGGAGGGTGAGCATGAAAATTCCCTTTCCTTCATATCCACCCCATGATTTTCCAGCACGTCGGCTACCTGCTTGGTTGATATTCTGACATGTGATGGTATGATTACCCTATTAGGCTGCATAGTGGATTTGATTCTAAGGAGTCCATTCATGAGTTGCCAATTGGGGAAATGTTTTCTGGATCCATCCCATGCAGAAGATGACCAAGGAGATGAATGAAAATTTGTGAATCTCCTTCAGCAATGATGGGGAAGATCTCATGATCATTAGTTTCTTGTAGACCTATGAGGAGTCCCCATATTTTTGCTACGTTGTTGGTGTTGTGCCCCAGGTTTCCCGCTACGATGTGGAGGATTTCTCCTTTGGTGTTGCATATGACTGCTCCATAGCTTGTTAGTCCTGGATTTCCTTTGGATGCTCCATCAAAATTCAATTTATAATACCATGTATCTAGTGGTTCCCAGTTTGAGGGGATAGGCTTGCGGTGTGCTTTGTTGTCGAGGCAGGGTGGTAAGGAGTGTAAGTGAAGTTGCCATCCCTCAAGGATGATGCATTCATTTGTTGGGAAATTCCAGTCCGAATCAGTCCAGGGGTGGAGTAGGAGTGTTTCTCTGATGTTGGAGTGGATAGTCGCCCAGACCTCCTGCCAGTTTTTGGTGGATGAATTGAAGATATGACGATTCCTTTCCTTCCAGATTTTTCCAAAGGATGAATCCTGGTAAGAGTTTCCATATTTTATTGAGGATAGGGGATTGAAAGATTGAGGCACGCCACCCTGCTAAAGTTTCCCTTATGCCTATACGATTTATGTCTATGGTTCTCATGAGGTTGACAGCATGATCCCAAATATCTGAACTGTAGGGACAGAGATTTAGGAGATGATTTTGCGTTTATTCATCTGAGCCACATAGCTGACACCAAGAAGGGCCAATGAAACCTCTCTTCCTTAAGTTGTCCTAAGTGAGAATGTTGTTGTGGGCAGTTATCCAAAGGAAAGTGTCGATTTTTGGCCAAGACTTTGTTTCCCAAATTTTTCTAGAGACCTCCTCTGTTGGCAGTGATCCATGTTCCGCTTTGAGTTGGTAGGCCTCCTGAATGTCAAAAGTACCTATGGAAGTATGTCCCCATCGGAGGATGTCATTCCTCTATTGGTTTATGATTTTCCTTTTGTCCAGATGAGCTAGCAGTGGTTGGATGTTTATTTCGTTGGGGATGTTTAAGGCTTCGTGGGTGTTTTTCCAGGTGCACCATATATCACCATTTTGTGTCGCGTTCCAGTAGTCTGCTACTTTGATAAGGCATGCTTATTTCATGTGTGTGATGAGGGTGATCATTGTCGGATCTATTTGAAGGGTCGGGAGTTGTTTCCAAGAGTCGCTCTAGAAGAGGGTTGAAGTTTCGATTTGTAGTTCCCAGAAAGCATGGTTTGTTATGAGTCCCATGTTGTTTCTTGATGCATTCCAATTGAGCGAGTTAGGGATTTTCCCATTCCATCTGATGAGATATTTTTTCGGGGTTGTGGGGGTATATTTTTTCCTCCAAAAGCGGGCCCACACATCATGGGGTCACTTTAACCATCTCCACCAAATTTTCACACTAAGGAGCTTATTGAGGAGGGTGGGGTCTCTGAGGCCTAACCCCCCTGCATTCTTTGGTTTGCAGAATTTTTTTCAACTTACAAGTGTTATTTTGCTTCCTTCTTTAGTGCCCTACCAAAGAAAATTTCTCTGTATGTTTCTCAGGGTAGTGAGGATGAAGTTCGGAGCTGCCAAGGCTGAGAAGGCGTAGACTGGTAAAGCTTAGAATATAGACTTAAGGAGGATGAGGTGACCAGGCAGATTGAGGGAGCGAAAGGTCCACAGTGAAAGACGTTTGTGGAACTTGGAGAGAAGAGACTCCCTGGAAAGATTTCTTAGTGGATTATCTATGAGGAGGATTCCAAGGTAGGTGGAGGGAAGCGTACTACGAGTAAAACCAAGTAGAAGCATGAGGTGGTTTTGGATCTCCAGCGGCATATTAAAAAATAAAAACTGTGATTTAGAAAGGTTCACCTCCATGGCCGAAGCTTCGCAGAAAAGGGTGATGATGGATTTGATGGGGATAGCTTCTCTAACAGTGGGCACTCCCATTAAGTGTAGATCATCTACAAACTGATTGTGTGAAATGGGGGGCGAAAATCCGTGGGGGGTGAGACTAGAAAGGGATTGATCCGATATGGCTTCTCTGATGGTGCGGTTGAGGCCTTCCTCCATGATAATGAAGAGGAAGGGGGAGAGAGGGTCCCCTTGTCTTATGCCTCTAGAGGGTGAGAAAGGTCTTGAAGGAACGTCATTGATCAGGATGGAAAACAAGGATATGGAGGTGAGATTGATTATCCAAGAAATCCAATTAGGTTCAAAATCAAAGCCAAGGAGAGTGGATATTAAGTAGCTCCAACTTAATTTATCAAAATATTTTGAGAGATCCAGTTTTAGGAGCATACCTAGGGATTTTGTCAATTGGAGCGAGTGGATTACTTCGTGTAGTGTCCCCAAGTCCAAGCCCCGTAATGAACCATGTTCTGAAAAGAATTGTAATTATGATTTATAGGTTGGTGAGCCGAGTTCTTATAAGATGGAGGCTTATGTGTTGTTAGGCAAGGGAGCCTAAGTGTTGAAGGCTAGGAGCCTCCTGTTGTATATGCAATCACGCAGAACAATTAATAAAACATAAACACCGCCATGTGCAAACCGACCATGATGAATGAGTGAAGGGGGACTAAGCATCCATAAGGTGGGCAAGGAATTAGGGGCTGGAAGGTGGGAAAGGGGCTAAGTGTTGAGCCTGGGGGCTAAGCCTAGGGGGCTTAAGCCTGGGAATAATATTTTAATATTATCCCAAAGAGACATGTGCATTTATGTTTTATCCTAAGTTTTGGCAAGAGAGGATGTACAAGGGTGATGCATGCTGGTGGAACGCATGCAGTTCCAAGGGTGACAAGTGTCAGCCCTGGTGCATGTAAATAAAATGGCCAAGAGGAGCCATGAGAGGGATTCTCCTCCATTCGACCTGATGATCTGAAGGTAAATGATCATACCTCTGCAAAAAAATACCCTGGTGCATCCCTGAAAGCCGAAAATCCTGGGTTGACTTCTTAGATAGTCGGTACAACGCCTGTCTAAACAGTTCGAACCTATGTTGACCCTGCGTGGATTTTTTGTCACGCATCCCCGAAAACCAGAGCGTGAGTCTATTCTATGCTGGCGGATTGGTAAATAGAAGTGACCAGCTATTGTTGAACCTGTTGGGAAGCCCATGTTTGTTTTCCCCGTGAGTTGTTGTGACCACGCAGTGCTGGACTGCGTGGGGTCTTGTTGGCCAGTGGTGCAACGCTCTCTCCAGGTGAGAGAGGTGATTGAGGTTGGAAGAACAGGTTGTTGGCCTGAGATCAATTCTCTCCAGGTGAGAGAGTGCGCGAAGGAAGGAGAGGACTCCTGGAAGGAACCCTGTAGCTGCCACAGAGCTCGGAGACTTCCGATCCGACCTGTTCCTGTAACCCAAGGGAAGGGAGATTAGTAGCCGAAGGACTGTCCAGG
This sequence comes from Picea engelmannii, assembly GCA_009831015.1. Lineage (NCBI taxonomy): Eukaryota > Viridiplantae > Streptophyta > Pinopsida > Pinales > Pinaceae > Picea > Picea engelmannii. Next base: position 36,657 of record ML811336.1, read on the forward strand.
TGACAGAGAAGGTGTATACTCCTAGGGTGGAACATGCATGTGGGGAATGAGGGTGTGTGGGCAGTGAGCGTGGGAGGTTCCTTGGAGAGAATCCCTTCCTTGTGGTTGTGTGTTTTTTTCCCTATAACCTCAGGCTAGCCTAGATTTCCTTGCCTTGGGGTGGAGCTTAGTCCTAGCTCGGGGGTGACCCACTGCTGAGCTGATGAGCAGTGTGGTCTAAGGCTGGGAGGTTCGTGGAAGGCCTGCACTTGGTTGGTGGAATCTACCATTGATAAAGATAAGTATCTGATTATGCTTTAATCATGTTTTGCATGACTGTGCTGCTTGTGTATCATGTTTTCTACTGTGTATATGAATTAATATGAAAAGATAATTGCTTGTTGATTATGGCAGTAATTCATATGAATACTCTGTGTTGAATGTGTTTATTGTTTAAATGCATGTGGGTTAAATAACATCTATATGATTTATGTACAAAGTGGTGTTATAGTCTTCTTTTAAGAGCGATTAAACCTTAGTAGCAGAAAAGGTGCGCTACAGTTTGGTATCAGAGCGATTAAACAAAGTAGCAGAAAAGGTGTGTTACAGTTTGGTATCAGAGCGATCAAACAAAGTAGCAGAAAGGTGTGCTACAGTTTGGTATTAGAGCGATTAAACAAAGTAGCATAAAGGTGTGCTACAGTTTGGTATTAGAGCCAAGGTTTCGACACTGAGCCTAGATGGGCCAGTCGAGCAGTCTTTGGACCGAGAATGTGAGGAGAAATTGGGTCTAGAAGGCCAATTTCGGACCCTGGTTTACTCCAAAATGTCAAGGAGTTACTTGACGTGTTTTAAAAGCTCAAGAGGTATAGCGACGTTATGAAACCACAACCATTGTGGTATGAGTCCACAGGGAGAGAGGACTCCACATCGATGGTGTGAAATCTCTAGGATCTGTTCGGGAGGGAAGGCGAACCCTTGTGAGCCATCAGATCTTGAGCAAATTACCCGACAGCCGTCGGATCGGTAGAGAGTTGCACGAAGTTTTAAAGCTTCGTGAACAGGAGGGTGAAAGTCCCGAAAGGAGTTGGCTTATCGGGATATCGGCGTTCGGGATAACGGAGTTCTCGAGGTCGAGAAGGTCGGGACATTTCAAGTTCCGAAATAGCGAGAGGAAATCTGAGCCATCTGTATAAGGAAGGACGCGTGTCGCGCGATCGTACAATTCGGAGATCCGGACACCCGGACTCACATAGGTGAGTGTTTTTTTACCTTGCACCAGGTGAAGCCCCAAGATTTTATCCGAGTCGTCCAACAGTTGGGACACGTGGCGGATATTGAGAGACCCATCGGTATATCGGCTACCGGGGTTTTGAGTTGACATAGACCTTTGTCATCGGGGAATCGCAAGTTGCGAAATCCCGAGATTGGATCTGAGCCGTCCGTCAGTTGGGACACGTGGGTGAGATTGGGAGCCCATCGACATATCGGGGTTTGATGTTTCGCAAATCCTGAAGACAAGGCACCTGGAGCATTTGAAATCGTGAAATTGCGAAATAGCGAGAAGTGGCGAGGACCATCCATTCTTGGGGACGCATGGCCGAGATCGAGGCAGTCGGGAAAGTTCCGGAAGGAGAGTCATCCATCGGGAAATCAGGGTTTGGGGAATCGCGAATACTGAGGACATATGTGTTTCGGCATTGGAAAGTCTGAAACCCTGATAGGAGGTATGACTGTGGTCATATAAGGGGAGGTCGTGTGAACCACGAGTCTAGCCCAGAGGGCTAATAGGAGTTAGAGCGCATCGGCGTTTGGAAGCCCAAAACGCTGAAAGGATCTGTGTTGTAGATCTGAGAAAGATCTGACCGTTGGATTTTTCTAGGAATGGACGTGGACACATGGAGATGTACCACGTGCCAGTGGGTCGAGGAGACATGCGAGAGTGGTGGGACCCGATGACATCGTTAAAAGCGACGTGGACCCTCCTGAACGTACCACATGCCATGATGGTGAAGGGAAATAGTTGTTTTGTGGGCTCGGAGAATAAAGTAATTCGCGATTTCAGGGACTCACAAGATAAGGGCATGTGAGCTTGACATTGAAACTCACGAAGTCACGAAGTACTGAGAACAAGAGTAGAAAAGTCAACATCGCTTCTCGGGGTTTCATCAAAGGGAGGCACCAGAGTTGGATGCCACAATTCACGAAGGTGCCAATAAGGAAGGGTGCTAGCACTTAGCCCTAGACTACGGTCATGCGTGGCAGACGCTAGCAAGGAGGGAGCCATACCTGTGTCGCATCTCGGGTATCGACGGTTAGAGGAAATGAGTCGAGGGTCTTCGAATCATGAACTCACGAGATCGTGAGTTGCAAAAGGGTGACTCTGGTTATGAATGTCTAACTGTGGGATCTCCGTGGACCGAAACCCGAAGTCCCGAAATCACGAAGTGCCGAAAATGAAAGTTTCGAAAACCCAAAAATTGTAGAGCCGAGCAGAGCTCGGAAAAGTCATGAAATTGAAATATTTTCTTAACATCGATTGTTATGAAAGATGAGGAATTGTCAAGAAACAAGGCCTGACAAATTCTAATAGTCTACGCATTTGTATTGCAGAAGGTTGATGAGTGCCAGAACTGATTTGAATTGCCACAAAGTGCAAAGAAATGGAAGAGACACATAATTCTTCCAGTTCAGAAAATGAAGCTTAGAAGAGATAGCATGGAACTTTTGGTATGAAGAGTGCGCATATCCAGCGCAAGGAGTTCTTATAGAGGGAACTTGTTTTAAGTTCAAAAGACTCCAGGAGACGAGCGTAGAGGGCGCCAGGAAGACACCAAAAAGTCTTTTGGAAAACACTGAAGGGTCAAGTCCCTTTGAGACTGATTAAGTTAAAATCTCTGAGAGAAACAGAGCAAGTTCACACGTCGAGCGCAAGTGCACGGTAAGGTGAATTTAAAATTTCACTAACCGAAGCTCGAAAGGGAAAACACCATCGAAGCCTTCGAATTATTCGAAATCCTTCAAGTTAGGGAGGAAGTCAATTCTAGAAGAATTGATGCCAAGATATTTGGAAAGAAGTCATTTAGATTTTGAACGAACGGTCAAAATTCTCCGTGGAGAACTCGCGAAATCACGGGGAACCGTAAGATAGCCATAAGTTGGAAGGTGGTTAGTGGATGGAGAAACTCTCCACTCTAGGATCCAGAATAAACTGGGTCATTGATCGTGGTTGGTTTGAACCGTTGGATCATTTCGTAAATTCACGGATCGTGAACTTGGAGCGCAGGCCAAATTCTTGGTCACTCCAAGTCCTGAATCATGAAAAGAGATTAACGAGGATAGAATCGAACAGTGGAGTGCTTCTAGGAAGAAGTGCCAAAAACCCGTGAGCCGTCGGATCCATCCAAATGCGAGGAAGATAACGCTAAGAGTCATTCAATACTCGAAGTCTCACGGGAGGTATTGAACTGTCGATCTCAGGGAAGATCGAACCGTTGATTCCTTTCATCGAGAATTTGGAGAATCCAAAGTTGGGAGAACAGAGGAAGTTGTTCTCAAAAATCATGAAACACAAACTTACGATTCGTGAGGAAAGATCTAGACCATTGAATCACAGTGAGTGTCAGCCATTGATCTGACACACTTGAATTTCATGAAGACAGAAGTTGAAAGAGGGAAGAGAACTGCTTTCTAATTTCGTGAACCGTGAAGTCTCGATTCACGAGAAAAGGATACACACCATTGGATTATGAGGAGCTTTGAGTTGTTGGATCTGACTCACGTAGATTTTGGAAAACTAGAGACCGGAAGAAAAGTAAGGGAAACTGTTTTTCGAAACCCCGAAACACGAATTGTTGATTCGCAAGGAATTGACCGAGATCGTCGAACCCGGAAAGCTGTGGACCTTTGATCTGAGGCAACAGGGGTTCGGGATTTCGGACCTCGGGAGAAAAGAGGAGAGCTAATCCTCGAATTTCGCTAGAGGTCACACCGGTGGAAGTTAAAGGAAGAGCTAGGACGCGCTAGACTCTTGTTTCAGATTTCGGAGATAGAGAGAGTCGAGGGTGACTCATATCAAAACACCCGATACGCGAAATCCTGAAACGCCTTTTGGATAGGCGCGTGGTCATAGCCAGTGGCCATGTAGGAGAAACTTGTAAGAATCCTGGAAGAATTGAATGCTTCTGGGATCCGCAAGAAAAGGGTCATAGGGAGAAAGAAGTTGCTGCAATTTGTGGCCGTAAGTATGTTATGGCTTGATTGGTCAGCCCAAGGAAAGAATGCTTGCATGTCGCAGGTGTTGTTGGTAATTTTGCTACCTCATGAAGGAAGCAATAGAGAGCTGAAGAGTTGGTTATAAGTCTGATAAAAGAAGCATGAAAGTTTCTACTTCTATCAGATATTCAGGTAGTATAATTCTAATGGTAGTCATGCAGGTATGAGTTTTATCACTCTTTTGCATAATTGTTGAAAGGAAATTATGGTAAGAATTTCCTCAGCCAGAGCTATGTTATTAAATCACATGATTATATTATTTGAATGCATACCACTGGATGTGGTAAAGGCTGTAGGCCTGTGTTAATTTAAAGCTTTTTAGCTTATGAATGCACACATCAACATAGTATAATGTCATGTTAATTTGGTTATGGGGTAATAACCAAAGAATTAAAAGATAAGAACTTGTTACAAGAATGAATGCAAGAAAGCTAGTCATGTATGAGACCAGGACATGGTTGGATATGGCAAGGTACATATATGG
>ML811336.1:68891-80382 GCA_009831015.1 Picea engelmannii
AGTTCAACCTGGTCGATCCTCCCATGCGCAACACTGTGAACGTTCCAGTCAATGGCTGGGCTGCAATAAGATTTGTAGCTGACAATCCTGGTAAGCATATCTGTCACAGCATTTCACCTTCTTTCTGTGTTGCCTCTAATTCTTAACTTCCCGGTACTTGGTACATGTTAGTAATGCTAATGGTGATTATATATGGCAGGAGCTTGGCTGATGCACTGCCACTTGGACGTGCACATAACCTGGGGTTTGGCGATGGTTTTTTTGGTTAACAATGGACCTGACTATCTTCAGAGCCTCGAATCGCCCCCTATAGATCTTCCGCTATGCTAAGGGAAACTGCCATGGATACCGGTCCATTATAGATACCGATCTTCTATTGTTACCGCTTTATCTTTTCCTTCCCATTATTTTCCTCCTTCCACTGTTATGTCAAATTTGATCCCCATTCGTTTTGCCAAAAGTACCGAGCCATTGTTTATTATGTCAATTTGGATCCCCAAAATTGTTATGGCAAAGATCCCGGCCATTGTTTATACTCATATTCATTGACAAATCATGATTTCTTTTTAATGTAATGCAGTTACACAAGTATGATGTAGGAAATGTTCTATTTGTTGCACTCGGACGTAATTGAAAATATTTTAATCCCTGAACAAATTTTAAGATTCAATGAATGTACTTCAATAAAACTCTCTTTTTATAAACTTTATGGTTGTTGAATGTTGTTAACGTATAGTTATGTTTAGATTGTGGTTTTAGTCATGCTTCAAGCCTAACCGGATAACGCCATGTGGGCCAACAAACTTGATGAATCTAATCAGAAAGCGATTACAGGACTTAGAAGTACATACGTTCACATAAATATATATAGAGAGCGCTAAAGATAAAGGGATACATAGGGGAGACAATGAATTATGATTTGGATTTTGATTTCAAAGGAAGGTGAAGTGTTTTACATCTTATTTCAACATAAGAAAAAATGTATGGCCATATAAAGAAGTGTTGTGAAGATGGTGAGTGGTATTAGCGTGTTATATATATATATATATATATATATATATATATAAAGAAGTGTATAAGAATATCGTAATTTTTTTATATTAAGAATGTATAATTATATATAAGTGTTGTGAAGGTGAAGGGCATTAAAGATTGGGACAATTTTTATAATGTTACAAATATATAAGTATTTTCAAGTTGAAGAGGCATATAATAATATTACAATTTTTTATATTAAAAAATGTATAATTTTATATAAAAGTTGTGATGATGAAGAAGCATACAAAATTATGATAATTTTTTTTTATAGAGTTACATATATAAGTTAAGATGCAGAATTACATAATAATAACATAATTGTTTTTAATTAAAAAATGTATGATCATATATAAAATATTGTAAAGATGAAAAGGCATAATTTTTTTTAATTAAAAAATGTATGATCATATATAAAAGTATTGTGAAGATGAAAAGGCATAGAAGATTAAGATAAAAATATTGTCAAGATGAAGAAGTACATAATAATATCACAATTTTTATAATTGTTTACTTATACAGAGAGACACAGTTTTATTAACATTGTGTGAAATTGTTAATAAAAGAACAAGTTTGAATGCAATGTTTAAGTATTGTGTTTTGGACTATAATATGCATCTCAGGTTAATGTGTTCCCTTAAATTTGGGTTAATGTGTTCCCTTAAATTTGTATATTTCATATTGGGTTGGTTTTAGATAATGCATCCCTCTCATGACATGTTAGCTGGAATGGAAAATTAATCAATATAACTTGCATCTCAAGTTAATGTGTTTTCTTAAATTTGTATCTCTCGTGCGAGGGTGTCAGCTAATGCATCCCTCTCTTGAAACACTAGTTTTAATGGAAATCTAGAAAAACAATAATCTATTAATGAAGAGGAATTATTCAATGTACTTGTACAATTTATTAAAATATGATATAAAATGATGAAATGTGGAAAATTCAATTAGCTTCCAGAAGAAATAACTTTGTTTATAGAAAATTTGTATAGATTATAATAATAATAAAATATGTTCTTTTAACAAAAGTATGTTACTTTTCCTTTAAAATATAATGCATATGTTCACATTAAGCTCTCAATTTAGTATCTAAAAATCAAAATTTGTTGATACAAATTTGTACAATTGTAAATAATAGTTAGCTCTTCTAGGTCACTATTTTTCCATAGTTTTTAATATTTATTTTATCTTTTGTAATGTTCTCATTTTTGGATTCTCTTTCTGTAATGTCCCCTTTTTTGCAATCGGAATACAGTGGTGGTTTACATAGTTTTCCGTAAACCATTAGACGGATGAGCTAAGGAAACGATACTGGTAAAGTCACTTTCGAATTATAAAGTGAAAACTTAGGAAAAGTGAGTTTATTATTATTAAACCCCTCTTTGACGGTATTTCTCCTCAATTAATAATTAAATGAATATTTTAATGGAGAAAAAGGACAAGTGAAGGAATAAAAGGACGATTGAGGAGAAAAAGGGGGATGGACTATTCATTTTGGAAAATTGGAGTAGGAGAAGAGCTCGGTGAGCAAACGAGGGTTTCAGTTGGGAACCCATTCGGCACCTCGGATTCGGCAGTGAAACTATCTGCCCTAGCCGTGGAATCTCAGATTCGACAGTGAGACTATCTGCCCTAGACGTGGAATTGGAGAAGCCATTTAGGCTTTTCATTTGCAGGTAACTGGCATTGTGATCCCAGGAGTTTTTGTCGGAGGAGGTTTCATTTTCAGTTTTGGAGAAGAGGAGGCATTTTCTCTGGCTCGTGTGAGAGGATTGGGAGTTCCTTGTGCTGGACGCATATTCCAATTGTGGTTGTGTGTTTCTTTGGTATTGGACGTGTCTCCCTCTCCCACAGGTTGCGTGTCCTTCATTTGTTGTGTGAGGGGTCAAGCAAGGAGGTTGCTGGACGATTTTCTTGGTTGTTGCGAGTTTATTGGGAGTTGTTCGTGCATCTTCTTTCTAGGCTGAGTATCATACCTTGTTGTTGCGTGTGGTTGATTGGTGGCTGTGTTTTGTTCATTTCCAAGTCATGGGGACTGCTAAACCAAGCTGCTGGTCGATTTCCTTTGATGCTCTGGGTTCCTCATGCTTGGAGTCGTGTATCTCTTCCTTATGCTGCGTGGGGATGAGAAGGGTGATTGTTGATGGTCGTTCCCCTTTTGCTGATTGTTCCTAGCGTTATAGAGGATCACATTTCTGATTTGGGGGCTGCCAAATCACCCAAACCAAACAGCAGACAACCAACACATGAGTCGGCCTCCATTGACAAATCGTGTGAACAGAATTGGGGATTTTCTCATCGCTGGGTGAGATTGGAGGCTGCAAGTGTCACCTATCAGTCTTTGTCATCATATATGAGAGGTATTTTATGCCATTTTGATTGTAATAAGCTCATCCATTGACATTCAATAAAATCAGCCTGAGATTGATTGTTTTGCTCATTGATATGTGAATGTTCTTATCATAATTTTATGGGTTTTGTCCAAACATCAAAAATTGCACTTGACACTTCATTGGGGAGGTATAATGGGGTTAGAAAACTAATGCATTAGCGAACAAAACAATGAGACAGCCTGCTGGCCATTCAATTTTCACCTACAGCCATAAATTCAGAAGCATGCAAAGTGTTTGACGAAAGTCCAACACCAAAACTTGAAGGTTTTTTCCTCACTTTCACAACTTAGAATATTTCAGTGGTATCCGAGCATGTTCTTGGCCAGCTGTGGGTGACATTGATGTTCAAGGAAGGGTTGCAGAACATCACTTATAGGCGCAGGAGGTACAGAAGCGTAGAGGGCAGAGAAGAAGAGATGGAGGGTACTCCAGGGAAAAATGCAAATTTGCCAGAGGACAGAGAGGATGGTTTGTTCAGAGGGCTTATGAAAGCCTTATAGGATATTGCAGAGGGCCAGAGAGAGACCCGAGAGTTCATGGGCAGAATCATAGGTTATGCTCTAGGGAGCAAGCACAGTGAAGAAAAGGGGGAGAGCAGCCAGAGAGGGCAGATGGAAGAAGGGGGAAACACACACAGACCTCATATGGAGGTGATCACTTCCAGGACCGGCCCCCAGAACCGCCCTCATGACTATAACGAGATTCATAGATCTACCATGCCTAAGTTTTTAGGACTAGCGGAGACAGGTACAGGAGGGCAAGTAGAGCAGGATGAGCCACTAGCAGCTTATTTCCAGGAGTATAAGGCCATGGATCCAGATCTGAGAGAAGCTATGACTTTTGCCGAGTTCTGTAGCTTCAAGGGGAGAAACGGGCCGAGATTCTTCAATAGGGGTCCCACATAGAGCTACAAGTTACAGCGCACAGTGGGCAAGCTCACTTTGCCATACTTCGATGGGACGTCGAAGTGCACGGCACGAGCTTAGGTGCAGAAGCTTGACACGTACTTCCAGTTGAACCCCATGGCAGAGACAGATGCCATTAAGTTGGCTACATTACACTTGGAGGGTGAGGCACATGACGGGTGGTACCATGGGATGACCACTTTGGGTCATGCCCACATTGTCACATATGCTGAGTTTACAGGTAGACTGGTGCACTGATTTGACAAACGAGATCCAGAGATGTCTTTTAGAGACTTGGCACAGTTGAAACAAACTGGGTCGACAGATGCATATATATATATCAGATTTTCAAAGGATATCAGTGATGGTCACCGATATCTCCGAGGCTCGTTTGGTGATGTTGTTCATAGAGGGACTATCCGAGCCACTCCGAGGATGGGTGAAGGCTTACAAGCCTACTACGCTACAGGATGCAGTTGGCAGGGAGAGAGACTTATAGGAGTCTATCCCCAAGACCAAGTTCACCCTGAGGCCGAACTTCCCTACGAAGTTCAATGACAGGACACCACCATAGAGGGATGCTACCAGGCAGGATCTGAGGAGGAGAAAGTTGTGCTTCAGTTGCCAGGAACCATGGGTACCGGGTCACAAGTGTGTAGGCAAGGCCAAGGCACACTACATAGAGGTGTTTTCTGATAGCGGGGATGATGAGGAAGAAGAGGAATAGGGGAAGAAGGAGGATTCACCGACAACAGAGGCAGAGCAGGCATCGATGGAAACACGAGGGGTTATAGCATCACTCTCCGACATACCTAGATTTCACACCTTCAAGATGAGGGGAGGAGTGCAGGGACATCGAGTGACAGTTTTGGTCGACGGTGGGGCATCCCACAACTTTATAGACTCTTTGTTATTGGAACGAAAGAGCATTGCCGCTGAGTCTTTTGGGGGTTTCTTAGTGGTCATACCAGGGGAGAACACACTAGACTGCACCAGGTACGTTCCACGGATGACATTGAACCTAGGAAAATACATGCTCACCGATGACTTCTATGTGGTTAAGATACCTGACACCAATGTGGTGCTTTGAGTTCTGTGGCTATACTCCCTAGGGAGGTACTCCACTAACTATCAGACTATGGAGATGGAGTTCCAGGATCAGGACGGTAAGAGAGTAGTTCTGCGGGGCATGAACACGTATCCTCCTAAGGTTGTAACTGCGAAGAAGATGGAGGAAGTGATGAGACGGGATGACATTTCACAGGTCACGGAGTTTCATATTTCAGTATAGAGGACCAAGGGCGGGGAGCCCAATTTTTCGAGAGAGATACAGGACTTGTTTCAGGGGCATGATGTCTTTGGCAATGTACCTTCAGGTAGGCCTCCAGACCGGGGATTCGAGGACATCAGTGAGTTAGAGGAGGGTACTCGAGCAGTGATTACCACTTCATATAGGCACCCTAGGGCCTATAGAGACAAGCTAGAGAGGCATCTTCAGGAGTGCGGAGTTCGCCAGGGGAAGGAGGTGGCGCACCCACATTCAGCGGGATCATTACAGCCTTTTCATGATCAGGGGTGGGAAGGCATCCCCAAGGATTTCATCGCCAGGTTACTGAAGATGCAAGGGAAGGATTGCATCTATGTCACGATGGACCGACCCACCAATTTGGCCCACTTTTCCACCATTCCTTTAGACTACTCAGTAGCGCAGGTGGTCGGGTTATCTTGTAGGGAGATGTTCCATTTACATGGGTGGCCTAAAGCCATCGTCAGTAGCAGGGACGACAGATTCACGGGGAATTTCTGGCAGGTGTTTTCTAGGTTGGTATGTACCAAGCTGACCTCGAGTACTAGTTACCACCCACTGATCGGCGGACAGATTGAGTTTGGGAACACTTGGGCGGAAGTGTGTTTGTGGAACTTCATCGCAGGACAGCAGAGTGTTTGGGTGATATGGTTACACCGAGGGGAGTATTGTTATCCCACTACCTTTCACATATCTGTTGGTATGAACCCTTTTCGGGCGCTATACAGCTATGAGGTCTTGATTTTTGCAGACATAGCATGCAGTGACTGTAGAGTTCCTCAGGTTTGAGGATGGTTACAGGACAGTCAGGACATCCTGAGAGCACTGAAGGAGAACCTGAGGGTGGCCCAGAGTCAGCGGAAGATGTATGGGAACAGGTACAGGCCAGAGGGCACTTTTGAGGAGGTTGTTTCACAGGATTTACCTCATTGGGATGATGAGGGGCGGGGGGCCACAAGCCCCGAAGAGATCCTGCAGGTTTGAGGGTGGAAATTCCATGATAGGGTAGTCAGGGAGTACTTGGTAAAATGGCAGGGTCTACATACGGAGGATGCTACTGGGGAAAAAAAACAAGTGTTGCAATTTCTGGGTTTGAATTTTCTTGAGGACAAGCAAATTTGGGTAGGGAGGACTTTTATGTACCATTTTTCCTAGGCAATGGGAATACCGTGGTGGTTTACACAGTTTCCCGTAAACCATTATACAGATGAGCTAGGGAAACGATACTGGTAAAGTCACTTTCGAATTATAAAGTGAAAACTTAGGAAAAGTGAGTTTATTATTATTAAACCCCTCTTTGAGGGTATTTCTCCTCAATTAATAATTAAATGAATATTTTAATGGAGAAAAAGGACAAGTGAAGGAATAAAAGGACAATTGAGGAGAAAAAGGGGGATGGACTATTCATTTTGGAAAATTGGATTTGGAGAAGAGCTCGGTGAGCAAACGAGGGTTTCAGTTGGGAACCCATTCGGCACCTCAGATTCGGCAGTGAAACTATCTGCCCTAGCTGTGGAATCTCGGATTCGGCAGTGAGACTATCTGCCCTAGCCGTGGAATTGGAGAATCCATTCAGGCTTTTCATTTGCAGGTAACTGGCATTGTGATCCCAGGAGTTTTTGACGGAGGAGGTTTCATTTTTAGTTTTGGAGAAGAGGAGGCGTTTTCTCTGGCTCGTGTGAGATGATTGGGAGTTCCTTGTACTAGAAGCATATTCCAGTTGTGGCTGCGTGTTTCTTTGGTATTGGATGTGTCTCCCTCTCCCACAGGTTGTGTGTCCTTCATTTGTTGTGTGAGGGGTCAAGCAAGGAGGCTGCTGGATGATTTTCTTAGCTGATGCGAGTTCATTGGGAGCTGGCCATGCATCTTCTTTCTGGGCTGAGTATCATACCTTGTTGCTGCGTGTGGTTGATTGGTGGCTTTGTTTTGTTCATTTCCAAGTCGTGGGAACTGCTAAACCAAGCTGCTAGTCGATTTCCTTTGATGCTCCGAGTTCCTCATGCTTGGAGCCATGTATCTCTTCCTTATGTTGCGTGGGGATGAGAAGGGTGATTGTTGATGGTCGTTCCCCTTTTGTTCACTGTTCCTAGAGTTATAGAGGAGCACATTTCTGATTTGGGGGCTGCCAAATCGCCCAAACCAAACAGAAGACAGCCAACACATGAGTCGGCCTCCATTGACAAATCGTGTGGACAGAATTGGGGATTTTCTCATTGCTGGGTGAGATTGGAGGCTGCAAGTGTCACCTATCAGTCTTTGTCAACATATATGAGAGGTATTTTATGCCATTTTGATTGTAATAATCTCATCCATTGACATTCAATAAAATCAGCCTGAGATTGATTGTTTTGCTCATTGATATGTGAATGTTCTTATCATAATTTTATGGGTTTTGTCCAAACATCAATAATGGCACTTGACACTTCATTGGGGAGGTATAAGGGGTTAGAAAACTAATGAATTATCGAACAAAACAATGAGACAGCCTGTTGTCCATTCAATTTTCACCTACAGCCATAAATTCATAAGCATGCAAAGTGTTTGACGAAAGTCCAACACCAAAACTTGAAGGTTTTTTCCTCACTTTCACAACTTAGAATATTTCACTTTCCTTGCAGTCAGAGGCAACTTTCTGAGTTTATTATGTCATCTTAACCAGAGAAGTAAAGTCTGGATAAAAGTGATCTCGGGAAATTTGGATGAGTTATATGGGGCCCAAGCTACCACATTCACCATATTTCATCATCAAGATCATCTCCACATAGTTCGCTCTTGGTTCAGTGGAATTCTGAGGATTTCTTTATTTTTGGGTTATTATTGAGCATATTTTAATTAATTACACTTAAGGTACTATTTGGATCTTGTTTCTTGGAGAAATACCTTAGTGCAATACCTCGTTGGAACCAAGGCGAAAATATCAACAGGATACGATGATGAGTAGTGACTTTCATTGGTGAGAGAAGTCATAAAGGCGAATTAATAACTTTTTGGAGTAAATAGGTTCATTAAATGAATAAAGTGATTTTATAAGAAAATATTAAAGATGAATTAAAATTCACTTGAGGGAAAAAAGGTGAAAAGGGGTATAAAAGAGAGATAGAGGCTCATATTCTCTCATTATGTTGATCATCATTCCACTTGTATCTTGACCTCTAGAAACTTTAGTGTTTTGAGGGTTTTGAGTGAACAAACCCTAGAGATCAGCAAGGAGGTGAAAGATTCCTCTATTATTGATCCAAGCTTGGTCAAGGTGGTGAAATATTCCACCCTAAACATTCTATTGCAATTCAGATTGATTTCTTACATCACTTGTGAAGAAGGGGCACAAGTGTTGGAGGATTTCTGCAAAGAGGGGTGCACTCTCCAATCAAGGAGGGTTCAATTTGGCTTCTAGGAAGGATATCTTGAGAACATCTGAGTGGGCTTGTCTTTGGATCACCTAGGGAGACTTTTCTTGGTGTTTTGGTGGGTTTCTAACACACATATCTATTTATTATCATAGCTGGGTGAATTATTGGCCAAGGAGGGTGCACCCTTAATCAAGGGTTTCGTCTATTTCCATCAGATATTGCATATTTATGTGTGGATGGGTTATACACATATATGGCCTCATATTAAGCCAGGGAAAATTCATATCAAGAAGAATTCATATCTTGTGATTGGGGCCATCCTTTGCCGAAGAAATTACATATGTTTTGAGCAGTTGTCAAAGGGTTTCTATTGGGAGATTCTTTTCCTTCCTCTGGTTGTGTTTTGTATGTATTTTCCAGCCATATATCAACTGTATTAAATACATTTTAGATCTTGAAATTATTGTATGATGGACAACCAAATACATATTAAATAAAGCAAAGTTTCGAGGTACTATCTTATGGTTTTTAATAGCTATTGGTTTATGATTTTTTTTGTTATAATTGCATGTGTTTTTCTTATGTATTACATGAAGAAATATGGGCCGAAATACATCAAAAAATACATTTCAATGAATGCTACAACCATTGCACACAAAGTGTTTGACAAAATGTTTCAATCAACCAACACACATAAACAAAACAACCATCAATTATATATAACAAACACAATTATCTTGGAGTTATAAGGAGGTAGAAGTTATTTCAAATGACATGATAACACATTAGAAAACCTCATCAACGTCAAGACAACAAGAAGAAGGCATTTTCTAAGGGAAATTGAACATACCGTCAAAGTGTTTGATGAAAGATATCAACCACATAAATATGATTTTTGTATCAGATTTGGTACCCAATTCCCCGAATTGATGATCTCCTTGACCAGCTCAAGGGGGGGAAATACTTCAGTAAGGTTGATTTAAAGTCTGACTACCACCAAGTCCCAATAGAGAAAACCAATATATGGAAAACTACCTTCAATTCTAAAAAAGGTCTTCTCAAATGGTTGGTCATGCCCTTTGGCTTGAAAAATACCCCAACAAATTTCATGAGGACGATGGACGATATCTTGTGGTTGTTCACCATTTATTTTATGGTGGTGTATTTGGATGACATCCTCATCTTCAACTAGAATTGGGAGGAACACTTGCAGCATATTCAACAAGTTCTTCACACTCTGTAGCAACACAAGTTATATGCAAATTTGGAAAAATGATCCTTCGACATGAATAGGGTCCAATACCTAGGCTACATTGTTGATGATCATGGGGTGCATGTCAATCCATCCAATATCCAGGTCATCTATGACTGGAAAGCCCCGACCACACTCACCGAGCTTTGAAGCTTCTTAGACCTTGCCAATTTCTATCGCAGGTTCGTGTTGGGATTCTCCCACATTGCATGGGCGCTTAACCAAGTAACCAAGAGTGGTGGCAAGGAAAAATTCTTGTGGGGCTAGTCGCAACAAAAAGTGTTCGATGATTTGAAGAAATTCTTATGCTCAACCCTGGTTCTCTCATTACCCAACCTGTAATAGTCTTTTGAGATTGATACATATGCTTCATACTATGTTGTGGGTGCAGTTATCACTCAAAATGGACATCCCATAGCCTATCATAGTGAGACACTATCATATACCATGTGTAAGTGTCCCACTTACGAGAAAGAAATGTACTCCATTGTACAATTCTGTTTCCAATGGAGGCATTAGATCCTCGGGAAGAAGGTAGTCATCCACACTAATCACAAGCCTTTGTAGTTCATGCAGACATAAGGAAAATTGTAGAATGACCGTCATCAGAAGTGGTCCACATACTTGCAACAGTTTCATCTCAACATCAAATATAAGACAGGAAGCACCATCTACGTCGTTTACTACCTTAGTCGACCTCTAGTGGCAGTACTAACTACGATGATACACTCCTGCGGACATGAGACCTCTGGATGGACCCAACTCTACGAGAGAGACCGTGACTTCGCCACTACCTACCATATGTTGGGCACAAACACAATTATTCTTAAAACCAAAATAAATTTCTCATTCCTCCTATACATATTATTTAAATTAAAATATATATGATGATGATGATTATGATTAACGTCCACTAAGACCAAATTGGTCTATCGGACCTTAAGAGGGTAAGTGATTACTTGTGATTCTTTAGAATTTTGTTTCTGTGCTTGAAAAGCATTAAGAGAATCTTTCCAACATCACCATACTTTTGTTGAGTTAAGAGGTTAGGAAGGTTGGTAGTGTGATAAATATTTTTAAAATGAGATCTAATATCTGTATAGGCTGGACAATCTAAGAGAAAGTGCTTTTCATCTTCAACCTTTTTAGTGTCACAAAGGTGACACACTCTTTCATCCCATGGCATTTTAGGAATTGACCAATGCCCAGTTTCACTATGGAGCTCGTGAGAATTTGTTCTTATCTTAGCA
>ML811336.1:80969-95218 GCA_009831015.1 Picea engelmannii
TAATAAGCTTTCCATCCCCCAATAATCCTTTTCTCAATGCTATAATTCCAATTGAGCTTGTGGTGAATATCAATTCCAAGATATTTGTATGAAGTCACTTCCTCCAATTTGTTGTTTTCATATACAAATGTATCATAAGGGATATTATTGGATTTAATAATCATGACCTTAGCCTTATCATTATTAACAATCATACCCATATTGGAGAAAAATTCCTTGAGAATTCTTAATTGGTTTTCAAGATCATGCGGACTCCTTGACATAAGAACGATATCATCAGCATAAATAATAATATTGATGACTATACTAGTGAGAGTAGGGCCGACACAACCTTCTTCTTCCAAGCATTCTTCTAACTTGTCAATGTATATGCCAATAAGGGTAGGGGACAAGGGACAACCTTGTTTGACTCTGATATTGCATTTAATATCTTTTGACCAGCCCTTAGTGTTTTTAAACTTAGCAATAACATTCTCATACATCCTTATTGCAGCATCCCTCAACTCTAGAGGCACTTTTATCTCTTCCAACATATTCCAAAGGTTTTTCCTAGGGACCATGTCAAAATATTTTCTAAAGTAAACAAAACAACAAAAAATATTGGTTTGAGTATTGCAAAACTCCTCTGCAATGATCCTAAAGGTAACAAGATGGTCCACAGTTGAATGATATCTCCTAAACCCGGTCTGGCCTTTATCTCTTTTACCGTGACTTTCTAGCCAAAGGCTAATCTTCTTTTCCAAAATAATTCCATAAAGCTTGGCTAAAATATGGCTAATCATAATGGTCCTATAATTAGAGGAAATGTTTCTATCCCCATTTTTAAAAATAGGAACAATGAGGCTTTGTGTCTAGGGTTTAGGGAAGCTGTAACGCACCCACTACGAAAATCAAAATTTTCGTCGATTTCTCGAGGATCAAAATCCCCGAATTACTCACGGGGGGCCTAACGTCTGCTAGTTCCTCACATGTTCACCTTCATGTGGTTGTGGGTCACGACTACAGGCCGAACTAGTATGGCGTCTCTTCTCACTTCACAACTCAGTGCTTACCAGAATGTCGAGTCTTTCAACTCTGCAAACCCCAAAGCTCAAAACAGCGAAACGTCGAACCCTGACAGGGCTAGCGAATGGTAAGTTTCCCTCCAAAGAGAGATCGATGGTCGTAAGCCTCCCTTAATTCAACTGTATGGATCCTTCCGGGGTTTCGGTATTCGGGAGTTCTAAATGCAACGCCTCCAAGACTCTTTATCATTCAAATCCCCAAATTTCGTTATGGGAATTTGTGTAAGAGATCGACGACTCTTAAGAGTGTGGATCCAACGGTCCATGGGATTTCGGGACTTTTCCCTGAACTCTAACCGCTCACCGTGTGTCTCTTTTGATGGACGGTCTAGATCCCTTCGAGACTTCTCCTTTCTATTACCAAGCACATTGGGATTTCGGGTAGCGGGATTTCACGATTTACAAAGGCAAGGTTTATTGGCCCTTGGTTTCTCGGATGCCGAAACGCCGAAACGTCAACTGGCAGCCACATGTCCCTTCGATGGATGACAGCGACCTTCAGCCAAGATCAACGGTCGTTATCTTTTTGGGATGATCAATGGTCACGATCAAATCCTGGATTTCCTTAATCTCATTCACACCTCACGCTATTTCGGGGTTTCGGTGATCAGGATTTCGCGACTCGTGAAGACAAGGGTTCTTTCCCTTTTGTTTCCCGGGTGCTGAAACACTGAAGCGCTTACCAGCAGCCATGTGTGCTCTATAGATGAACGGTCCAGGTACTTCCATGGACCATGGGGTCTACGGTCCCGATTCCTTCATCTCTTGCAAGGGAAAAAGGGGTCGTGGCATTAATGCTTGCATCTCTTCCTCAAATCTAACGGTCATTACAGACCCTGGGATCCTCCGAAGGGATCATGTTCGTGCATTGCTTGCAAAGGTGGAGAGGGGTCAAGGAAATATCATCCACATTCCTTCCCCACCTCCAACGGTTGTTACGGACCTTGGATCCTCCGAGAGGATCTCATCCGTTAATCGAGATTTAAACATATGCTAACATTTTGGGAGTTCACAAATCACCAGTCAAAGTTTCGAGATTTATCAATCACAAGAGTCTGAACTCTTGTCAACAGAACTCCCAAATTCCCGATTTGAAAAATCTCGATGGGCTCTTTCTTTCAGGATTCTCCCGAGATCCTGGATTACTGCCACATATGCTCCCTTAGATGGACGGTCCTCGTTGTTTCACGATTTTGCGACTTGCGACCCCCAGTGACACAAATCCTTTGTCAACTCGAATCCCCAGTATCCGAAATACCGATGGACTCTCGATATCCGCCACATGTCCTTCACGGATGGACGGTCCAGATCTATGTCGGGACTTTCACCATGGAGTGTCCCGATCTCATGTCATCAGGACTCCTGGAATCTTGAACTCTGAATCCACGATACCAACTCCTCTCTCGTGACTTTTGCCCTTGTTCACGAGGGCTTAACCCTCATGCATCTCCTAACAGATCCAACAACTATCGGGTTTTCTGGCTAAGATCTGACGGCTCAGATCTGTCCCATGTCATGCACTCTCCCCCTACTCTCTGGGTGTGGAAAAACCAACGGTCCAGATTCTCCCACAGACCTTGGGGATCTACGGTCCCGATTGCCTCGCTTCTCATGAAGATAAAAGAAAAGGGGTAAGGCATGTAATGCCCTTGTTTCTTCCGTCAATCTAACGGCTGTGAATGACTGTAGATCTTCCGACGGGATCTCGTCCGTTGATCGATACTTATCCCTATGTGGCTACTTCGAGATTTCAAGAGGATCATTCTTCCTCGTACAGAGTTGCTAAGACTTGCGCATTCAAGTCCTTTTTCCAGGTTCTTGGTAAACTTTTCCAAGAAGGCTATCTCTATGGAGAGATCTATTCTGGGGCATTCCTGGAGATAGATAAGGGGAAACAAATTCCCGAGAATAGACTGGAAGTCTAACTTGGTTCAACTTACGCATAAATAAATTTATTTATCAACATAAGCCATGCGTGGTTTTTTTTTTTTCCTGTTACAAGCATACGTCTACCCTTTCTTATCAAAACACTGCACAGACAGTCTTATACTGTAATCATTCACAATTTCATAGTTTATGAGCATATATGTCAGCATATGAATTTCAATATGCAAGATGTAAAACACTTATCATAAATAACACTAGAAGTGAGTGCAACTGCTGAGAGGGGTGCTCATTTCCACCCAACCGTAGGCTCAGCTATTCCAATAGGATTTACAACTAGCCACCCCCGAGTTGAGACCACGATGCTGCGAGAATGTGTCTTGGTTTGCCAGTGACTGAGAACGAGGGTTACTCTCCCCCTTCTCTGCTATCACTCACTCTGCGTATCTCCAGAGTTCTCCTCTTCCCCTCACGCCTGCCCAATCGCTTTTCCCTCACGCCTTATCCTCTTCCGAGGTTATGTGTGGCACGATTTCCCTTGCACTGGTTAGGCTTGACGGCTCTACGGATGGTCGGTTCACCCCCCCATCCCTCATTAATTCTTGAGGAGCCATCTACTTACCATCTTGCGAGACATTTAATTCGGGGCCAGCGAGCCGCTCTTGGTTCTCTGGGCCAGTGAAGTCCAAATACGGTATTGTTTTCAGTGGAAGTTAATGCCACCATTCTAGGTGACTTCCACCGCCTTTCTCCAGCCATCGTGGTCTCTTTTTTAGCATA
The DNA here is from genome assembly GCA_009831015.1 of Picea engelmannii. NCBI lineage: Eukaryota > Viridiplantae > Streptophyta > Pinopsida > Pinales > Pinaceae > Picea > Picea engelmannii. The sequence goes on from ML811336.1 coordinate 84,698, forward strand.
TCCCCTCTCAACAGTCCTACAATCAATATATATATATATATATATATATATTATTCACATTCATCGACCTTTTCCATAAGGTCCATTCACATCACACATTCACATTTCTGAGTTTTCCAGAGTTCTTGGCCAGTCCAGTTATTTTTACAAACTGGGGGAAACAGGGTGTTACAATTCCCTCCCCCTTAAAGGAACATTGTCCTCGATGTTCTTATCTATTAACATGAAATGCATGTATAGAAGTAAAGAAAATCGGATATGCCTGTCTCATGGCATCCTCGATTTCCCATGTAGCCTCATTTGGGCCAAAATGTTTCCACTGCACCTTGACCTATGCAATGGTTCGGTTCCGGAGAGGGGTTTCCTTTCTGTCCAATATGCATTGGGGTTCTGGTATAAATTCTCCCTCTAGCTCCACCTAGATCATAGACCAGTCAATTATATGGTTAGCATCATGTACATATTTCTTCAATAATGAAACATGGAAAACATTATGTGCTTTTACTGTGGGAGGAAGTGCTAGCCTATAGGCTATAGGTCCCACTCTATCTAGAACCTCAAACGGTCCATAATACCGAGGTGTCAACTTGGAACAAGCTCCCATTTTCAGGGAACTCTTCCTGGGCCTAACTCTGAGATATACATGATCTCCCACTTTGAACTCTCTTGGAGTTCTCTTTTGGTCGGCATAAATTTTCTGTCGGTTTTGAGCGACCTTCAGGTTTTGTTTTATTTGAGCCACCTGTTGTTCCATTTCTTTCAACATGTCGTGTCCAAAAGAAATCCTATTTACGGGATTACTCCAACTGACTGGAGTATTACACGATCTACCATAGAGGACTTCGAAGGGACTCATCTTTAAGGATGCTTGGTAGCCGTTGTTGTAGGCGAATTCTACCAGTGGCAGGTAGTCTTCCCACTTATTGGGTTGATGCATTACATGCATTCTTAGCATGTCTTCAAGTACTTGGTTCACTCTTTCCGTCTGTCCATTGGTTTGAGGGTGATAGGCGATGCTAAATAGAAATTTGGTCTCTAAACCAGCCATCAATGATTTCCAAAACTTAGAGGTAAATTTCGTGTCTCTGTCAGACATGATCTCTTTCGGCATACCATGTAGTCTAAATATCTCCTTCATGAACACCTGGGAAATATCGATTTCTTTGCAGGTTGATTTGATAGGGATGAAATGAGCAGACTTGCTCAATTTATCCACCACTACCATAATGGCATCATTCTGTTTGGTTGAGGTTGGTAATCGAGTGATGAAATCCATGGAGATGGTTTCCCATTTCCATTCTAGGATTGGTAAAGGTTGCAATAATCCTGTTGGGTGTCGATGTTCTGCTTTAACCTGCTGGCACTCTATGCCTTTGGCTAAGTACTTGGCTATGTCTTTATTCATTCCAAGCCAATAAAATTTTCTCCTCGTGGCAGTGATCATTTTCTGGTATCCTGAAGGATTGGAATAGGGTCTTTTATGTAGTTCATCCAGTATGAACCTCTTCAAGTCGTCACAATTTGGAATATATAGTCTATTTCTATAAGTGAGAAAACCTCCTTTGGTCATCTGGTAGCCTTCATATTTTACTCTGGTGGTTTCTTGTTGTAGGTACATGGCCACGGTCTGGACGAAGGGATCTGTTTCTTATGCGTTTCTGATTCTTTCCTTGACTTCTGTCTCACAGGTGCTCACTGCTGCCAGGTGAATTGTTTTCATACTTCTGCTAAGGGCATCGACCACCCTATTTTCCTTTCCTTTAATGTGTTTGATTTCAAAATCAAACTTGATAGGGAGGGCCATCCACCTAGCTTGTCTAGCATTGAGCTTTGGTTGATCAAACAGGTATCGCAATCCATAGTGATCAAACAGGTATCGCAATCATAAGTACAAATTTTCTTCCCGGGAGGTAATGCCTCCACATTTTCAATTCATGCACCATGGCAGCCAATTCTAGATCATGGGTCACATAGTTGACTTCATGCTCATTCAATTTTCAGGATTCATAGTAGATCACACTTCCTTCCTGCATAAGGACTCCTCCGAGCCCTTCCTTACAAGCATTTGTGCACACGAGGAAGTCAGCTTCTAGATCGACGATCTTTAGTACGGGTGCATGGGTCAGTAGATGTTTCAGGGTTTGAAGTATTTCTTCACATTTCTGTGTCGACAGGAATTTTGTCCCCTTCTTCTGGAGGGCAGTGATTGGACAACCAATCTTAGAGAATCCTTTTATAAATATCCTATAGTATCCTGCTAATCCCATAAAGGATATGATATCTGAAACATCCTTCGGGGTAGGCCATTCCATGATAGACCTGATTTTGTTAGGGTCTATCGCTACTCCTTCTTCGGAGAGAACATGGCCTAAGTAATGCATTTCCTTCTGGAAGAATTTACATTTGCTGAATTTGGCATAGAGATGATGTTCTCTTAGCACTTGCAGCACAAGTCTAAGATGCTCTTCATTCTCTTCTCTATTCTTAGAGTAGATTAATATGTCATCAATAAAAAATAGCACAAATTTATCTAGAAATTTACTGAGTACATTGTTCATCAAGAACATAAAAGTGGCAAGGGCATTGGTTAACCCAAATGGCACTACTACAAACTCATAGTGACCATACCGTGTCCGGAAGGCAGTTTTATGGATGTCTTCATCCTTGATTCGGACTTGATGGTATCTCGACCTCAAGTCGATCTTTGAGAAAATAGACGCGCCTTCCAATTGATCGAACAGATCATCGATCCTGGGCAAAGGATACTTGTTCTTTATGGTTACCTTATTGAGTTGTATATAATCTATACACAGTCTAAGGGTGTCGTCCTTCTTTTTCACAAACAGGACTGGTGCTCCCCATGGAGACACGCTGGGTCGAATATAACCTTTATCCATCATTTCTTTTAATTGCAATTTGAGTTCAACTAACTCGGGTGTGCTCATCTGGTAGGGGCTCCTAGACATCGACACCGCTCCTGGTGCAAGTTCTATCGAGAAGTCTATGTCCCTCCTCGGAGGTAGACCTGATACCTCTTCCAGAAACACATCTCTGTATTCTCTCAGGATATGGTGATCGTCAGGGCTTGGTTTATCACCTTCGATTGTTTTCAACACCTGTATTGCATATATCGGACATCCCTTTCGGAAATACTTTCTCATTTTGCAGGGCTGATATTTGTCTCACCGAGACGGGTTTTCGGATCCCTTGAAGGGTTATTCTTCTCCCTTCTTTACTTACACACTCTAAGGTTTTATGGTAACAGTCCAGTCTGGCTTTATGGGCGGCTAGCCAATCCATACCGATCAACAGATCATATGATCCCATGGGTAATATGTTAAGGGTTGCTTGGGTGGGGAATTCACCCAGCATTAATTGGCAGGCTGGTATAACCTCTGTTATCTTCCTTTTGGTGCCAATGGCTAACTGTACCAACCATGGCTTGGTATGTTTTTGTGGCTGTAGTTTACACTTATCAACAACTTTAGGGGCTATATAACTCAAATTTGAACCAGGGTCAATCAAAATAGACACTAGATGATTGAAAATCATACCTTCTATTTCCACTACTGAAGCTTGATGGTCAGCTTGGTTATTATCCAAGGCTGCATAAATTTGTGGCACACTCTTGGCCACATCATTGACAGTAGTAGTTTCCTGGATGTTATAAATCCTCCGACTATTCTGTTGTCGGTGTCGACAGTCTCTCAGGAGATGTTCCTATCCACAACCCCAACATTTCAGAGGTTCTCTCTTGGTGTTATCCACCTTCACTGGTATAGGTCTAGAAGTTTTATTTCCACCCGATGAGGGAAAATTCTACTGGTGTACACTCCGGGCTGGAAAATTCATTCTTGGGTTCTTCTTGTAGTTCTTAAATCCTGGGGATTTGATCCCCTTTTCTGAAATCTTCAACTATTCTTCGGTTTCCATCCTTCACGAGGTTCTGCTCGATGCCCAAATTGTTCATGACAATAGGTTGCCTTTCCAATGGTGCCTTCTAGGGTCTTTGGCTCATCAAATTCAATTATGTTCCGATATTCCTTAGGTAGTCCACTGATGAAGCGTTGCATCTTTTCCTTTTCTACTTTTATATAAGGTACATGCCTCAACAAGTCGAGGAATTTGTTAACATATTCTTCTATAATAAGTTGTCCCAGTTTGAGTTCATAAAATACTTTAGTCTTTTGTCGAAATATTTTTCCAACAGATACTTCTTCCGGAAGTACTTCTCAAATCGTTTCCAAGACAAGTCCTCTTCGCGAAACCCTTTCACATTCTTAAGGTCTTCCCACCAAATGGAATCTTTTCCGTTCAAGTTGAAGGTGGCCACTCGGGCCTTCATATTTTCTGAAAAGTCATGGACTTTGAAATATTTCTTTAGTCCAAGCAACCAGGCCTCTACTTCCTCTCCCTTCTTTATTTCACTGTCGAAGGAGGGTGGTTTGGCCTTTATGAATTCTTCAAATTTTCGACCTTTGGAAGACTTTTGCTTCTTCTATTTTCTTTGGGGATAGGAACTGGTTCTACTGCTAGAAGAGTCATCTGAATCGCCAGCTTCCTTCTCAGAGGAATCATCTGACACTTGTCCTTTACCTTTGGGGTGGACCTTTTTCGAGGTGCTCCTCTCAGTGTGGCCACTAATATGACCATGTTTCTGAGTTTTAGGTTCATGTTTCATTTGTCTTTGTAGATCGGATAAACTCTGCGGTAAAACTGTGTTAATTTCTATTTGTTTTTCTTGTTCTTTCATCATCCTTTCATTGTCAGCCTTGCAGCTTTGTAATTCGACCATGAGACTCCTCACAGTCTCGACTAGATCTGGAGGGGTCCCTACTGCCCTTCTTTTGTCAGACTCTTCATCTCTATTGTGGGAGCCCTCGCCCACTTCATGGTGAGTCACCATACTATGTGTTGATAATTTCCCATGGTTGATCTTCCGCTTGTGTGCAAAGACAAACGCTGGTTGTTAGTCAATAGTTAGATACATTTTTATAACCCGCGCAAAATTCATATTTCTTTCACACGCAACACAGTTGGGTTTTCATTTCGGACTTTGACCTTTTTGAATTAAGAGGGTTAAGATAGAGGGTTACTCTTTTTAAGAGTGTTTTGAACGAAGCTTCTACGCAACTCGTTCATGAGCCCAAGCAAGCCGAGTGTTGTAACCATGCTCTAATACCAATTTGTAACGCACCCACTATGAAAATCAAAATTTTCGTTGATTTCTCGAGGATCAAAATCCCCGAATTACTCACAGGGGGCCTAGCATCCGCTAGTTCCTCATATGCTCACCTCCATGTGGTTGTGGGTCACAACTATGGGCCGAACTAGTACGATGTCTCTTCGCACTTCGCAACTCAGTGCTTACCAGAACGTCGAGTCTTTCGACTCTGTAAACCTCGAAGCTCAAAACAGCAAAACGCCAAACCCTGACAGGGCTAGAAAATGGCAAGTTTTCCTCCAAAGGGAGATCGATGGTCGTAAGCCTCCCCTGATTCAATGGTATGTATCTTTCTAGGGTTTCAGTATTCGGGAGTTTGAAATGCAATGACTCCAAGACTCTTTATCATTCAAATCCCTGAATTTCGTTATGGGAATTCGTGTAAGAGATCGACGACTCTTAAGAGTGTGGATCCAATGGTCCATGGGATTTCGAGCCTTTTCCCTGAACTCTGACCATTCACTGTGCGTCTCTTTTGATGGACGGTCTAGATCCCTTCGGGACTTCTCCTTTCTATTACTAAGCACATCGGGATTTTGGGTATCGGGATTTCGCGATTTACGAAGGCAAAGTTTATTGCTCTTTGGTTTCCTGGATGTTGAAACGTCGAAATGTCGGCCGGTAGCCACATGTCCCTTTGATGGATGGCGACGACCTTCAGCCAAGATCAACGATCGTGATCTTTTTGGGATGATCAACGGTCATGATCAAATCCCGTATTTCCTTAATCTCATTCACACCTCACGCTATTTCGAGGTTTCGGTGATCAGGATTTCATGACTCGCGAAGACAAGGGTTCTTGCCCTTTTGTTTCCCGAGTGCCGAAATGCCGAAGCGCTTACCAACAACCACATGTGCTCTATAGATGGACAGTCCAGGTACTTCCATGGACCATGGGGTCTACGGTCTTGATTCCTTCATCTCTTACAAGGGAAAAAGGGGTCGTAGCATTAATGCCTGTGTCTCTTCCTCAAATCTAATGGTCATTACAGACCCTGGGATCCTCTGAAGGGATCATGTTCATGCATTTCTTGCAAAGGCGGAGAGGGGTCGAGGAAATATCATCCACGTTCCTTCCCCACCTCCAACGGTTGTTACAGACCTTGGATCCTCCGAGAGGATCTCGTCCATTAATCGAGATTTAAACATATGCTAACATTTTGGGAGTTCACCAGTCGAATTTTCAGGATTTATCAATCACGAGAGTCCGACCTCTTATCAATGGAACTCCCGAACTCCCGATTTGCAAAATCCCGATGGGCTCTTTCTTCCGAGATTCTCCCGAGATCCTTGATTACTTCCACGTATCCTCCCTCAAATGGACGGTCCTCGTTGTTTCGCGATTTCACGACTTGCGACCCCCAGTGACACAAATCCTTTGTCAACTCGAATCCCTGGTATCCGAAATATCGATGGACTCTTGATCTTCGCCACGTGTCCTTCACGGATGGACGGTCTAGATCTATGTCGGTACTTTCACCATGGAGTGTCCCGATCTCATGTCATCAGGGCTCCCTTAATCCCAAACTCTGAATCCTCGATACCGACTCCTCTCTTAGGACTTTAACCCTTGTTCACAAGGGCTTAACCCTCATGCATCTCCTAACAGATCCAACGATTGTCGGGTTTTCTAGCTAAGATCTGATGGCTCAGATCTATCCCACGTCGTGCACTCTCCCCCTACTCTTTGGACGTGGAAAAACCAATGGTCCAGATACTCCCACAAACCTTGGGGATCTACGGTCCCGATTTCCTCGCTGCTCACGAAGATAAAAGAAAATTGGTAAGGCATGTAGCGCCCGTGTTTCTTCCATGAATCTAATGGTCGTGAATGACTGCAGATCTTCCAACGGGATCTCGTCCGTTGATCGATACTTATCCCTACGCTATTACTTCAGGATTTCAAGAGGATCATTCTTCCTCGTACAGAGTTGCTAAGACTTGCGCATTCAAGTCCTTTTTCCAGGTTCTTGGTAAACTTTTCCAAGAAGGGTATCTTTGTGGAGAGATCTATTTCGGGGCATTCTTGGAGACAGATAAGGGGAAACAAATTCCCGAGAATGGACTAGAAGTCTAACTTGGTTCAACTTAGGCATAAATAAATTTATCTATCAACATAAGCCATGCGTGGTTTTTTTTCTATTACAAGCATACATCTACCCTTTCTTATCAAAACACTACACAGACAGTCTTATACTATAATCATTCACAATTTCACGGTTTATGAGCATATATGTCAGCATATGAATTTCAAGATGCAAGATGTAAAACACTTATCAGAAATAACACTAGAAGTGAGTGCAATTGCTGAGAGGGGTGCTCATTTCCACCCAACCGTAGGCTCAGCTATTCTAATGGGATTTACAACTAGCCACCCCCGAGCTGAGATCACGATGCTGCGAGACTGTGTCTCAGTTTTCCAGTGACCGAGAATGAGGGTTACTCTCCCCCTTCTCTGCTATCACTCACTCTGCGTATCTCTAGAGTTCTCCTCTTCCCCTCGTGCCTGCCCCAATCGCTTCTCCCTCACGCCTTATCCTCTTGCGAGGTTGTGTGTGGCACGTTTTCCCTCGCACTGGTCAGGCCTGACAGCTCTACGGATGGGCGGTTCACCCCCCCATCCCTCATTGATTCCTGAGGAGACATCTACCTACCAGCCTGCGAGACATTTAATTTGGGGCTAGCGAGCCGCTCTTGGTTCTCCAGGCCAGTGAAGTCCAAATACGGTATTGTTTTCTGTGGAAGTTAACGCCACCATTCTAGGTGCCTTCCACCGCCTTTCTCTAGCCATCGTGGTCTCTTTTTCAGCATATCCCCTCTCAGCAGTCCTACAATATATATATATATATATATATATATATATATATATATATATATATATATAATATTATTCACATTCATCGACCTTTTCCACAAGGTCCATTCACATCACACATTCACATTTCTGAGTTTGCCACAGTTATTGGCCAGTCCAGTTATTTTTACAAACTGGGGGAAACAGGGTGTTACAGAAGCCCTGCTTGACTACTAAATTAAAGAGCTTGTGTATGTGAGGGCTAAGGATTGACCCTCCAATTTTAAAAATTTCAGCTTGGTAGCCTTCAATGTCCCTAGCTTTCCCATTTGTGAGCCGCTTAACCCCGAACTCTATGTCATCTAAAGAAAAAACTTCTTCCTTTGTAGGGACAACAGGAATGGTGTCCATGGATTAGGGAACTCATAAAGACTTTTAAGGTAGGAATTCCAATCCCTTAAGGGAATCGTATTATTTTCTTTAGTATTTTGTTTTAGAATTTGGCTCCAAAACTTCTTAGGATCCAACTTGTATAGTTGTGAAAGTTGCTCTTGCCTTTTATTGATACAGTATCTTTTTTTCCTTTTAATTAGGTCTTTGTACATTTTTATCTTATCGAGTTTTAAGGGCTCATTAGGAGCATCCCTAATGGATTTCCTAGCAATTTTACATTCTTTATCATACCAAGGGTTGGTCGTTCTATTATTTTTTTATAGGACACCTCGAAAGAGAACTTGTTAATAGAAGTGGAAAGGGTAGTTGTAAAATTATGATAGAGTTCTTCAATGTTGTCCTTATAAGTTAGGAGATTTAATTTACTATTCAAATCCTTTAAGAAAATGTCAACTTTACTTTTGTCAAAGTGTAAATTACTTTGATTGTCAAAATTCTCTTCAATGGTGCTCCTATGCATGGAAAACTTTAGAGTTAGGATTAAAGGTTTATGATCAAAGTCAGGCTCATGGTCATTTAAAAGGTCAAAAGTTGTTATTTGGTTGGAAATGAGGATATCAGATATCACATAATCTACAACACTACTACCTAGCCCATGAATATAGGTCATCTGGTTGGAGTTTGGCCACTTCATTACTCCATTGTAAATTATTAGGTCTTGAGAGCTACAGAGCTTGACCAACTCAATACCAAACAAATTCTCAATTAGGTCTTCAAAGCTTTTTTTGTAGCTATTAGATAAAACAAGGTCCTCATCTAGCCATAAAGGATTATGGTTGGAGTCATTACTTAAAATAGTAGATTGTTTAGTTTCATTCCTAGCATTAAAGTCTCCTAGAAAGAGGATATTACCTTCATTTTTCAAATTATAAATATTTTGTTCTAAATTATTATAGGGACAATTTTTATCTAGATTATTTTTCTTATAAAAAGTAGAATTAATAGGTGCGAAATAAAAAATTGCTATATACATTTCTTAGCATTGGTGTCTAAAATTTCTATCCAAATGTATTGATTAAGAGGGTCAATCTTATGAAGTTGAATGTGAGGACAAATGCTCTTTCTAATATAACAAGCAATGCCTCCTATCCCTCTAGGGACCTTAGACTCCTCATGCTCCCAAGTTTCAGTTAAACAGATAATATCGATATCACTGGGGATCCAACTTATCATAGGACCTTTGCGCCATGGAAAGCCACAACAATACCAAAAAGGATCCCGACTGTCCCAAATTCATATTTATTATTATCCTTATGGTCTCTATCCCTAACAATAGCTTTTTCGATTTTTAATTATTACCCATTTTCTTTCTTTCCTGGCTTATTTTACCTTTTGAACTTCCTTCCTTAATTCATCTTGGTCTTAGGGAATGAGGTCTTCATTTATAAATATTACTAGCCCTTTTAAGCTCAGAGATTTACTAAGTATGCTATATTTATGGTCATTACAACTTACTTTGACACAGATCAACCTATCTTTGTGATCAATTATTTTTCCTAACCTCTTTGCTTCTATAAGGTAAGTTGTATCAATTTGTGATTTATTTTTTAATTCTTCTTTTACTATTGCTAGTGTATCCCCCTCTTGTTGTTCTTTTATACCAAACCCTTCCTTCTTGGGTTGATTGTTTATATTTTTCCATTTCTTGAATTCTATCCTTCATTGTCTTCCATTCACTCTTGAACCCTAAGAATCTACCATCAATGGTATCTTTAATTTTTTTATCAATCATTGCCTCTAGCTCTTTCTTCACTCCTTTTTTCTAATGTTTCTAACTCTATTTGGATTTTGGTATCTCTCTCTTCTCTTGTTTTTTCTATTGATTCCATATAATTGTAAAGGATCTCTAGGGTGATTTTGGGGGGCCTCCCCTTGTTACGCTGAGTTTTTGAAATAGGTGGTGGAGTGCTCATATTGAAAAGAAGAGAAAAAATATGTAACAATTATTATTATGGATTGACTTTATCTCTTAAATCAACTTTTACTTATGAAACTTAAAATAAATAAAATATATTTAATTCTCTTTACTTAAAATTAAAATTGAATCAAA
>ML811337.1:0-58775 GCA_009831015.1 Picea engelmannii
CTGTTGAGCCCTCATAATGGCATCTTCTTCAGAGAAAACTCCAGACGTTGCGACGTCTTTGGACAACTGTGGGACCAAGGACTTAATGAACCATTCCAACAGGAATGCTGGTGGGACTGGTACTTTGATGAGACTCTTTCGGCATCACCACTCTCGAATATGATCTGAGATATGGTCCGCTGTCATCTGCTCGAAATTGGCTAGCAATTCTGTGCCAGCGCCGTATCTTACAGGTAACTGGAAATGGTTAAGGAAGACCATCGCCAGTTCGCCAAAAGTAGAATATCGTGAACGATCAAGATCTATGTACCATTTCGCGGCACTCCCAATAAGAGTGCGTTGAACACCACAGATGAAAAGTGGTCACGTGATCCCCTGGATATTCGTTAGGCTTGGATTCGAACTTAGGGATGTCCGAAGGAAACTTCGTTGGCATAGGAGGCCAACGTGGATCGTGACAGATAGGATCATTCAACAACCATGTTAAATCTGGCAAGTGTAGCGTTGCCAAGAAAGGTAGTTTAGGTTGTTGTTGATAGCTAGGATAAAAGGGTCCTGGGGTTTGACTGGCACCAGGTTGCTAGGAAAAGTTTTGTTGCTGGCCAGGGTTTTGGTAGAAACCTTGGCCTTGACCAGCGTAAGGGTTTTGCATCTGAGGAGACATCATTGGCTGATTCCCCATAAAGGACATCGGATGTTGGGCATTCATTGTGTTTGACGGACTCTGGGTAGGATTACCCCATGCCGGTCCTGTTGGGAGAGGCATAGCAGTTTGTCCGGGTTTCCATTGGTTATGGAAAGAATTACCCCAGAACGACAATCCAGTGGAGGGAATGGATCCTTGTCCTGAGTTCCAAGGTCCTGGTATATGTGCCCCTGGCACAGGAATAGTACCCTGTGCCGACGTAGACTGTCCAAATACGGGAGTGCCCCCAGATGGGAAAGCAGTGGGTGTGAACGTGTTGTTACCAAACGTCCCATTCCAAACAAACGGTGACAAACCTACCGGCTGAGTTTGCGCAGGTGGTCCTTGACTCCCGGCTCCAAGTGAACTTGTGTGTGCGGGCTGCCCGGCGGACTGCTGATGCGGACCACCGAGCAACGGGGACGAAGGAGGAATATGATCTCCAGCATGAGGAAAAGCATTTAAAGGGACAGGAATTCCCCCCAGTTGACCTTGCGGAGGAGCGTTAGAGCTCCCTGCCCCCAGACCCAAAGTCTGTAAAGTGGAGTGAGTGAGTACTGGACTTGTTCCTGAACTAGGCATACCATATGAGAATGGAGTGCCCGTCGCACTAGAGGTGAAAGGATTTGTGGCCACCACGATAGATGGGGTCGGTCCACTTTGCGATGAAGTTGTGGCCGGAGCCATGGTGGTCTGGACCGACGGTGGCAAGTTAGGAGATGCTTCTCCTGTGGTAACAACAGTGATGGGAACGGAAGAGTTCCCTGAGGTAGTAGCAGTGTTTGTTTCCATAGCTGTATGAGGTCCTGACAGGAATTCAGTAAATTGGACTGGTACGATCACCGATGTATAGATGTCAGTGTTTTGGGCATCAACCGATCCAAGGTTGGCGATTGGTTCCTCGGGGGGTTGTTCGGGCTCGAAAGCCCCAGTTGCTTCGAAGGACCCTTGATGGTCCAGCTTCCGCCTTAATGGTGGCGGGGGTGGCTCCAGTATAACCGGCGGCAGGCCAAGAAGCCTTCGTGACCGGCGGAGCTCCGAATCCTCCACTGTGTGAGAAGATTCACGACACGCTAAGGTATTCTACATGAACAAACAGTAACACGCACTAAAAGAAATCCCCTAGAAGATAAATCAAGCCAGCACTAAACTAGTAGGAAGAACAGTTACAAAAACCAACACTAGAGTACCTTACCGGTGCAAGTGAAACTCGAATACGGAAGCACCCTCTGGGTCTACTCTGCAAAGCGTTGGTCCGATGTCCGTCCTAGGTACCGCGGTATACCCCCGCAGTCACCTGTGTATGTTCCTAGAAAAGATTGGCAACTAGTTTGCCAGCACGTGAACAACTATCAGGCGAGTACAGTCGGCAGTCGGGTAGACAACAATGAGCAGGGTATCAAGCCCGAAACCTGTCAAGGGTATCGAGAGCAAGTGTTCTGGAATATGACTGAGGACCTCGAATGGATTTGAGACCCACGAAGCTCCGTGGCAAATGCTAACGACGGAATCCCTTAACAAATCCTCTATATGTGTTCTCCACAACGCTCGGTCCAGCTTTGGAGGGGTTATCTCCGATACATTTCCTTACGCGACCTCGTGTTTAGCCCTTGTGTTAGAGGGGGGTCCTGAATAACTTTCCGTAACTGGACTTCTACATTCCCTATTGACAGACTCCAATGTTTGGTTTGGGTGGCCTTGGAGAATTTACTCTCCAACCTATTCCAAGGCCCTATTCCTGAGCTAGTGTATGCACCCTACAAACAGAAAAGTCTACTTGATTTTATTTAGCATTGATTTTAATGGGCTTCTTTAAGTCACAAGGTGCTAAAGTGAAACTGATGATGTGTAAAAAGACTCAAAGCAAGATGAACAAAAATGCTTGGAAACAAAAACTCTTACTAAAATGCAAAACCAGCAACTTTTCAATGAAAGACTTCTTTTCTTTTTCAAATTCACTAAGATTTCATGCAGTAAATACGAAGGACTTTCACTCATATCTGCGAGCTACTTATGCTTGACATGCACTGCAAAAAATTATGCAAAAAGACTTCTTTCCTAGCTACTGATGCAACAACACAATCTTCAAACCAAGAAGAAAATGAAACAAGAAATTGTTTTTTATTTCGTTGTAAAATAACACAACAAGGAAAAATGATGACAAGAACAAAACCAAGAGAATAAAAAGAAAACTCTGGCTTAAAGCGCAGATCGCAAACAGAATCAGGGCACAAAAATGAAACAAAACAATCACAACAGCACCAATTCTAACACTTGCCTAAAAACCATAAAACAGATATTTTTTCTCTTTTGTCTTTTCTATCAAAACATCAACTAACAAACACGGGCTAAGGATAAGATGCCCTAACCTGCTGACTGTGCAGCCCCAGACTTCAAACCCTGAAAGGAGCACTTCTCACCACAGGAGGGGATGACTGCCCCACCCAGGCTGAAAAGAAACCAGACAGACCCGCGACTGTCACCGAGACAGCACGCGGTCAACCGCGTGCTGAGCTATAACAGCACGCGGGTACCCGCGCTCAGAACTAAATCAGCCCGCGGGTAGGTATAAAATCAGAGAAAAAATCAAACACAGGCAGCCCAGACCTGAAAAAGGCCTCTGGTATTGACAACCAGGGTCTCCTAAAGGCTTGGATGCTTCTATTTCGACAGAAAAAGAAAATTTGCAAAAAGGAAAATAAATGCAAAGAACAACCAAAACAATAAGGCAGACTGAAAGCAAGACAATAAACTAATCAAGATCCAGACAGGATCCAGAAAGCCCCCTGAGAAGGTAAAATTCTGACAGGGATGAGGAGACTGCCTCTTAAGCTTCCTGGTCTCTACACGCTACTGAAACCACTACAGCAGGCGGTCACCCGTGGGCTGTAGAAGGTTAGGGCATGGGTTACCCGTGGGCAGGGCTTCTGCAGGCCACGGGTACCTCTGTGTGTCCCGAGAATGAATTTCAAGCGTCTGTCAAGGAAAACTGGTATTGATAACCAGGTTCCCTGCTAGCATTGACCTAACAGGCAACAAAAATAAACAAAGAAACAGAAACTGAACTTCTTTAAACTACCCAAAAGATCTTTAACCAAATCCGGAAACCCTAAGAGTAAAATATCCCCAGCGGAGTCGCCAATTCTGTTGTGGGGTTTTTCTACCCTACGGACTAGCAGGCTAGGGCTTTAAACTTGCATGCAGATCATGACCCTTCAAGAATAACTTTTAACCTCCTACCCAAACCTATAACCCTTTTTCTCAGGCAAACAAGGGAAGAATCAACTAACCTTTTTATCGACGTTTGAAGTAGATCCTCCGTTGAGCTTTTATCTCCTTGCTGCTGCTACTCCCACAAAGCGATCCTACAATCAAGACAAAACTACGCATGCATGCTACTGATCTACTAGAGAGTTAGAGATTAAACACAAATCAAATAACATATATAGGACTCATGTATTTGGGACGGGAAAAGCATCTTTTTATTAATCTCATATGAACCAACTTACAATGATTACTGAGACCGGCCACCGTTCCTCGATATTGATCCTGGGCTCCTCCTCTTCTTTGTCCTCCAACTGTTTTTGCTTGAATTTCTCCTAAAGCTTGAGGCAAGGCTAAAGGGTTGGGACAAAATGGACTTGGCAATTTGGCAGAGTTTCTTTGCTATGATTTTTCCTCCTTGAATAGTACCCCTACCCCTCCTTTTATAGGCTAGAAGGAGCTAGGGTTTTTGGTGAACTCTCGGCCATGCATGGTTGGGAGTTCCAGTTAATTGACAAAAAGCTCTTCATCCCGGCGGAAACTTTCCTGATTTTTTGCTTTGTTAGGTAACCGCGGGTTGTAGTGGGCTAGCCCGCGGTCACCCGTGTGCAGTAGAAGTCCAGCAAGCGGTCCAACGCGCCCAGTGAGAGGTTAGGGCGCGGGTTGCTTGATTTAAGTAGTTTTTTGAGGTTTTGTTCAGCATGACTTTGGCTAGGAAGAGGCATGAGTTGGCCTGATGCCAGGTAAACCTGTGTGGTGCATTTTAGGGTTATAACAGCTGGAGAAGAGATCGCTCATACATATAATCATATCTATGAGCTATCTATAATAGGACTACGTATGGCCCCTGGGGTAGGCCTGATATGGCTTATTTCTTTTTTACAAAGGATATTCTTTAGTGAAAGAGCATTGATGTCTACCAAGGTCTGAATAAAGTCAATGTGGCTTGGGATTTCACTTACATTGATGACATTGCGAAAGTATGTGTTTCATCATTGGATACTGCAAAGAAGAGTACTGGCAGTGGAGGGAAGAAGAAGGGTCCTGCTCAGCTTAGAATCTACAATCTTGGCAACACTTTACCTGTTTCTGTGCTGGATCTTGTAAACATACGCGAGATTTGCCTCAGTTGCCATTGTAGAAGGGTCATCGTTGGGGTGAAAGAGCTACTGCAAATAAGGTGAAAAGTTGCCTGAAAATTTGGTGTGAAGGAGCCATCATTTGCAGTATCAACGTTGTTGTGCAAGGAGAGAATCGCCCTGCCACTATGGAGAACATTCACTGGAGTTGTTTTCAATCAAAAATCCCAAGGAAATCGAACAAATCTGTAATGCATTGAAATGTGAAAATAGTCGAGATTAAAACAACTTTCGAATACCTTCAAGAATTTAACGGGAGTTAAATGTCTATATTTAAGTGGTTGCAATTCTATTTCTAGCAAAACATCATCACACTTGAGGATACACAATCGAATTGCATCAATGATGGAAGCATTAAAGATGACTCCTTAAATGCTCCAAATGTACAACTCATTAAATCCAAGAAAAGTTATGGCAAAGTCAAACCATAGGTGAAAGTTTTCACTCATGACGTGTGGCTAGAAGTGAGCTTTTTCAAAATTTATTTTGAAAAATCACTTTTGATTACTTTATCTTGTTTGGAGGTCTCATGAAAATGTGAATTTTTATTTTTTTTAAGAACTAATCATGGTAAATGATTAAATAAGTGAGTGAAGGATTACAATAGAGAAGTGCATGTGAGTAACTTTATGAGATAAATTCATTTTATATTATTGTCACTTTATGTGATATGAGTAATAAGGAGTTACTTTTTGAACTAGAATTTGTCATATTCAAAAGATTGACTTACTTTATCTTTACGAAGAACCAGTATTGTTGGTAAAGTAAAATACTTGAACCTTCTTTCCATGGTGAAAGTCAAAGTTGTTCAAGCTAAGGTTTGGTATAAGTGGTCAAGAGTCAAAGTCAAGTTGAGAGTTTAAGTTAAAGTTGAAATTGAAGATGAAGTGCTAAAGAGATATTTGTAACAAATATAATAAAATTTCTTCATATTTGGTTCTTGTGTCCTAGATCCCCCTGAAATTGAATAAGGGGATCTTAGGTACACTTTGTGTTGTGTGTGATGGTAAGATTTTCATGGAATCTTTATTTCATTATGTCTAGTGTTGACATAATCATATTTTCAATTCATCATTTAACACAACATACAAGCACAAATTCATGCCAATCAAGCAATTAATGAAAGGTGCAACTCATTTATGAAAGGTGCAACACATCAAAGGTGTACTGGACTCTAAAGCTCCAAAACACATTCAAATTTGAAGATTAATTCAACTTAAGAATCATGATTTATTGTAACTTGCAAATAGTCATTTGGGAAGTTTACTTCTGTTTATAAATCAAGTGAAGTTGAATTTGTAATTGGGTGCATTCTCGGTTGATCCCGACACCCAAGATTCATTGTAATTTTGAGTCCAAATTGACAAGATTGAGTAGTTTAACTCAAATCATTGTAAAACATCACAAGTTTTTGGATACATTTTCGGTGGCAACCGACATCCTCAACTTCCTGGAAGCAAGTTCAAGAAAGGAAAGTTTAAGTGAGCGTGAATAGAAAGTGAGCATGAAGTTCAAGTGAGCGAGTTGCAAATAAACCTTCTTCTATCAAGTAAAATTGTAATCGGGATCTACCTGCACAAGGAGACCTCATTTAGTGTTTTTGAAATGGATCGAAGTCTTGAATTATTAGAGTTACTAAGAACTCTAATAAACACCATTGAAGACAACATAGTGATATTGAACAAAACAACTCTCCAATCAGTGCTAACTTGTTTGCAAGTGACACAAGCTAAAGTTAGTTTTCTTCAATCTCTATCCCAGCTATTGAATAATGAGTTGACTGATCTCAAAAATCAACAGCCAGTGAAGTGTTCTGAAATAGTTTATGTTCAGCACAACCTTCTCTATGATGATGAAGATGATGTTTTTTATCAACAGTCAGTGAATGAGAAACTGAGTAAGACAACTCCAGATGCAGACAAAGACGATGCTATTCTTGAACCTACTTTTCAAGAGTTTTCTTTTGAGTTTAATGAAGAAAACCTTTCAATGATGCATCAGCATGCGGTAAATCCACTTCCATGGATTTCAAAGCAACAGGTTCAGAATACTCTTTCCAAGCCCATCATCATACCTTGGGAAGAAATCATCTACAACAAGAATAGAATAGGACTTGGATATGACAAGGAAGTTACCTTTCATATTCCTGATTATTCCAGACCAATCAAGTTCCAAAGTGTTGGATTCCTTCAAGAAGATTCACTTTCACCTGTTCAAGTTCAGCATCAGAATGATAAGCGACAACATTGTAATCGAGTTGGTCACAAGAAGAATCAGTGTTTTGATCTCCATCTTTGCCATCATTGTGGCAAGCATAACCATTCTTCAGACAGATGTTCAACACTGAAGAAACCTACAAGATTGAAGATTCACTATGAGTGGATTGATCCTTGGAAATGGTCATCAACAACCAAGCAATTATATAAGTTTTACCATAGAATTCAATCTCGAGTAAAGACCAATCTTGTATCACATAACATTTTTGTACCTCACATAAGTGGTCCCCTTATGGCGTAGCTTTCAAGCATGGCCCTCACGGGATGAGATAATATGTGGTTTTTTCTGCATGCCCACTTTGTGTTGTACTCAAATGGAACAAGTATGGTACTCTCTTGAGCCTAGAAGGGGGGAGTACAATGATGTAACTCTCATGCACCTTAAGGGGGGGAGTTCAAAATTCCAGTGAAGATGGTTCATGAAACCACTTGTGGTCTCTCCTTTCAGCTGACAAAGGGGGAATTGATGATGGAATTAGTTTTCAGACAAAAAGTTTTGACAATAACAAACATCAAGTATGCTAGATCGGCATGAAATTTGCCAAATGGGAAACTGTGGTTTGTAGATGACATACTTTAGCAGAATTATGGTTCAATAAGTTTAAGTTGAATCATACATAATTGGGATGTTGATTTTGATTTTGAGAGCAATGATGTGGACGTTTGGTTCACATAGATGCTCATTCAACGTAGAAGAGGACAAGAGGATCCTTCTACATTGCATCTTGGCATTTGATTGAGTTGTTAGGCATTTTTCAAGGATGTGTCAGACTAGAAGTTGATTCACTTCTCTTGGTTCACTCTCATCAGATTGGATTTTACATTAAGTAAACAATTTTCATGCATCCTGGCTCACATGATTACATGGTGAGATTTTCCAGAGATGGCAGGCTTTGACAAGATTATTGTTTAATGACTTGCAATTGAATCATACACATTATACATTGGGATGTTGTTGGACACCTAAAAGTGTCAAGATTGGTCAGTGGTTATCCCAAACCACATATTCAGAGAGCACTTTCAGTGATACATTGATAGTAGAGTGGTGATACTACATGTTCACTAATTAGTAGAAGACATCAGATTCTTCTAGCTAAAATACTTGGCAAAATGATCAAATAGTCAAGAAATCAGGGCATGTTCAAATATTGCAGTTGTTCACTTCCATATCTCAGCTCTCTTCTAGTTCATTTCAACTGAACATGTTCAGCATCCAGATTGGCGGTTTTTCAGGCAGTTCTTCATTGAGGCTCAACTCAGGAGTTTCAGTATGAAGACTTGGAATTGATGCCAGTTTATGATTTATTGTTGGTATTATTGATCAGACTTGTGATTGAGGGGGGGATTGTTAGCCTATGGCTTACCTTTACCAATCACCAATTCTAAATTGTCACCTATATTTGTATTATTCATTTAAGATATTAGTAATATATCCTAAAGTGATGACTAATGAGTTAGTTAAGATTGCCTAGCCTAGTCATCATGCATGATTTTAGGATCTAGAGAAAATCTCTCTATGAGGTGGCATCACCCATTGTACTATAAATATGTAACATTGGAGTGAATACATTTGTGTTGGCTAGTGATCTTTTTCCGCCATATTGTTATTCTTGTCTATATTTTATCACTCCCCTCATCAATACTATTGCTCCTCTGACCATCTTGTAAGTTCCCTTTCCCAGTAAAGTATCCACACATGCATCATCCAACTTACTTACAAATATTAGGCTCCTAGCCAGATATGGAATGTGAAAAACTCGAGGGAGAGTTCTAATCCTTCCATATTTCAACAATAGCTTAATGCTTCCACATCCCATGTTTTTGGTTGTCGATTCATCCCCTAGGAAGACATTACCACCATCATATTTTTCATATTCATTGAACCACTCCCTATGATGAGTCATACAAAATGATGCACCTGAGTCGATTAACCATACATCAATATATGCATGTGTACATGTAGATATCAGGTAAACATCACCTCCTTCTGCAGAGGTTTCCGTCTCTGTGGAAGATGCATTATCAAATCCCTTTTCTTTATCAACTTTCTTAGACCTGCAATCTTTCTTGTAATGCCCAACTTTACCACATTTCCAGCATTTCCTCAAAGATTTTCCTGGGGATTTAGATCTACCTTTAGATTTAGATCTCCTCCCCCCCACTCCAAGGACTTATTTGTATTCTTGTCTTGGGGACGACCTCTTACAAATAAATCATGTATTCTATGACTATCCATTCTTTTCGGCATCATCTCTTTTGATAACAGGATGAAACTACATCCTCATACTTCAATGCAGATTGTGTGGTACTACCAATTGTTGCAACCAGATTATCCCAAGAGTCTGGCAAAGAACATAACAAAGTAATACACTTATCTTCTTCTGAAAGTGTAAATTAACATATACAAGTTTACTTACCAGACTACTGAAGGCATTTAAATGCTCTGTCACGGAATCTCCATCTTCCATCCTAAGATGATACAGCTTCTTTCGAAGAACAACTTGTTTACCAAGGAATTTGATTGATACAAATTCCCCAACTTTTCCCATAGTTCCTTGGTTGTATATTCTCCTGGCACATTCAATAACACCAAATCATCTAGGAATAATCAAATCATACACATTTCTCTTCTATTCAACTTCTCCCAATCTTCTTTTGGGATACCAGTGGATTGAGTAATAGTAGCTTGTGTACCAATAGTTTGTATACTAGTAGTTTGTGAACTAGTAGGTTTTGTATGTAAATGTGTTGAACCTAAACAGAATAGATCTAGCTAGAAAATACCACATGCATTTGCAGAGATAAATTGAGAAAGAAGAAGCAAGAGAGAAAGAATAGAAGAATTCTCATTAACCATAATGAATAATGAATAATTTACACATGATATACTTTGTATAACTCAACCAATGCACACTGGAGGAGAATACAATGTGTCGTAGTGGTGTTATAGAGTGATATGGACACACACCAGTAGTTATGGGAGTAAACTACCATCTAATCTAGTCTCTTGGGCAGTTACGGAAGTGAACTGTCACGTATTTGAGTTAACTAGTCTACCAGTCTTCAGTTAACTGATTGAAACAGAGTGAAGTGAGGAGGAGATCAAGGAATCATGGGTAATGTGCTAGTCTGGTGATGATATTAAGGCTAATGCGCATTATATGGTGATGATCCCAATGAAGCATCTAGATTCCACTCAACTAGTCAAACTAACGTGAAAACTAAAGAGAATATTCTCCCTAGAAGAATATTCTTCCTAATATATAGGAGACTGGATAATGACTAATAAACAAGGAAAAACCTTAGGAAAAAGAAATCATGTGTGTGTGTGAAGTAACTCTAACACCCCCCCTGAACATCACTATGGTGAAAATAAATAATTGGTCCCGGAAACGAGGCCAAGTTAGGTACCCAAATACAAAAGATACACTGAAATAAAGTGAAGAAAGAGGGAAAACCTCATGGAAAAAACTCCCCCTCAAGGTACAATGTATGTAAAAAGAAGAACTGGTAGTTTCTAAGCAATTGTGTCCTTCACTCCAAGACGACTTCGAAGAAAATGAAACTTTTTCTCAGTAAAGGTCTTGGTGAAGATGTTTGTCGTCTATTTTGTTGAAGGATAGAACTGTAGGTTGATGATCCCCTTGTGTACTAAGTCCAGGATGTAGTGCATGTGGATCTCGATGTGCTTCATCTACTACCTCTGAACTGGATCTCTATAGAACTTCATAGTGCTCTATTTTTCACACCATATGACGATTGGTCGATGAAGTTGAATGCCCAACTCAGTGAGAAACTTTGTAGCCACATAGCCTAAATGGTTATGTTAACTATCTCTTTGTACTCTACCTCGTCTGAAGAAAGAGAAATAGCAACCTGCTTCTTGCTCGACCAACAGATAGGCTCGGAACCAAGACTGAGTGAGTAACCAAATGTGGACTTGCGATCAGTGTTATCGCCAGCCCGGTTAGAATCAGTGAACACGATGAGATATACTGTAGAGTTTGTTGCATAATGAATCCCAAAGGTGATGGTGCCCTATATATATCGAAGGACACACTTTGTAGCCTTCTAATGTAGCTCATGCGGCTCCTGCATGAACCTAGAAACTACTCAAACTTCATAGGAGAAGTCCGGTCTAGAGTGTGTGAGATACAACAAGCTCCCCACTAGTTGTATGTACAGTGTGTTTTCAATGAGTGGAATGTCCCTGCCATCCTCAAGTTTGACTCATGATAGGAAAGGAGTCGGAGTAGACTTTCACTCTGTCATATGAAATCTCTCAAGGATATCTCCTGCATACTTGGCCTAAGACAATTTGATGCCTGATGCATCCTGACTGATCTCAAGTCCAAGGAAGAAGAGTAGCGGACCCATGTCCATCATCAAGAACCTATCATGTAGAATCCTCTTGAATGCAGTAATCGTTGAAGTCGAGCAACCGGTGATCAGAAAATCATCAACATACAGAACTAAGATTAGAAGTGAATCATCCATCCTAAGCATGTAGACATTCGAGTCTAATTTACAATGTAAAAATTTCTATGACAGCAGGTAGGAGTCCATATTGGCATACCATGCCCTTGGAGCCTGCTTGAGGCCATAAAGAGATTTCTTCATTCGACAGACCAAAGAGGAATCATGCATAAATCCCTAGGGTTGCTCCATATAGATCTCCTCAGAGAGATCATCATGAAGAAATGAATTCTTCACGTCCATCTGATGGAATTCCCATCCCTTGGTCATCGCAATGGAAAGTGCCAAACATATGGAATCCATCTTCCCTACTGGAGCGAAGGTCTCATCATAGTCAATGCCATGCACCTGTTGAAAGCCTTTGGAAACAAGCCTAGATTTGTATCTGCTAATCTATCCATCTGCTACTCTCTTGGTACTATAGACCCATCTGCACCTGACAAGTTTCTTTCCAGAAGGAATGGGAACCAGATCCCAAGTCTGGTTCTCGAGGAGGGATTTGTACTCCTCCAGCATGGTGGATTCCCAAAAGGGATTTCCAACAGCCTTGCCATAAGACTATGGATATGAATATTGGATCAAGAAAAGATGCCTGGAGTGAAATGGTTCAGTGGAATTGAATGTAATAGGAGGCTCCTCGAAATCAGATCGAGTCCTCCTAGTATCGGTTGGATCACCAACAAAATCCCCTACATCTTGAAGAGTATTTTGGGCCCACTTGGTCCGCTGCTCTAGATCTACATCTGGATGCACTGAATCTACATCTGACTATACTGACTTTGTATCTGGATCATCTGAATCCTCTAAATCAGAAATCTCATCCGAAAAAAGAGTCGGCATGTGCATTCTCATCATCTTAGACAGGTGGAAGAATGAAGGTGTCTACATGCAGCTAGTGAGGTACATGTGAGACACTTACCTTGAATTGGACACTTCGCTCAATGATGAGTTGGTTGGAGGAAATATCAATAAGTCTATATTCCTTCACATCATTGGGGTATCCAACAAAAATACATTCACTGCTATGTGGATCAAGTGCCTTCCTCTTTTCAGAGGGAATCTGGGCCCATGCACGTGAACAAAAAATACAAAAGTGGGTCACTTTTGGTTTGAGGCTGCTCCAAGCCTTGTAGGGAGTCTTATCCTTAACAGATCTATGGGGAGATCCGATTTGGATGTAGGTTTCACAATTAAGTGCTTCGGCCCATAGTCTCTGTGGAAGTGACTTTGCATGCATCTTGCAAGATTCCATATCTTTTAGAGATCTATTTTTTCTCTCAGCAACTTCGTTTTGCTGCGGAGTATAGGGAATTGTGTGCTACAACTGAATCCCTACCTCATAAAAAATATTATGGATCTCATTATTGACATACTCTCCCTCGTTATCAGTTCATACGACTTTGATTTTCTTTCCTGTTGTGTCTCAACCAGGGCTTTGAAATCTTTGAGGTGTTGAAAGACCTCTGATTTTTCCCTGAGAAAGTAAATCCATGTGAAACGTGAGAAAAAATCAACAAAAATGATAACATACATCACTTTTTTTATTGATGGATGCGGAAAAGGGACCATGAGTTCACTATGGATCAGATATAAAGGAGAGGAAGCTCTCTAAGTCTTTCCTTTGTCAAATTTCTCTTGAGGGTGTTTTCCAAGAACACATCCCTCACATATTCCTTTTGAGAAATGGATGTCTAGTAGACCATAAACCAATATTTTCTTGCTAATTTGTTTCATATATCTGAAATTCAAATGCCTGAACCTTTCATGCCATATCCTACTGCTTTTATCAACATGGGTAAGCAATAAAGCAGAATCTGGTTTAATAAATTCAGAAAATGTATACAATCTAGATGGATGATTTACCTCACCGGTAGCAACCCTAGAATTGATTTGCATGTCATATATGTTCATTGGATTAGGTTTGAATATGACTTTCTTTCCAATGTTGGAATTTTTCATCTAATACATGGAGAGAATATTGATGGAAAGCTTGGGAATGTGCAGCACATTCTCGAAGCTTTTTTTGGTGAGTTCAATCCTTCCTTTGTCGGTGACCTCGACTGAAGAGTTTTCCCCCATCAGAATATGAGTACCTTTGCACTCATCCAATGAATAATGGACTGCTATTATGGCATCCATGTGACGTGATGATCTTGAATCTATGATCCCAGCATCGGGAGAGGAATTGATGGCAATGAAGGCATGGCTAGAATTGTCTTTCTTACGATTCTGATCTTTAGGCTTCTTTTTCTTGGCACCCTCAGGGATGCAATATCCAAGGTTGTTTTGTTGAAGTATTTGAGTCATTAGATCTATTTTTTTCCGCATGCATGCGGATTCTGGATGGAATCCTTTATGGCAGTATGTGCATTTCTCCCCTTTTCTTCCCTTTCCAGTTTTGGATCTGAAGGCATCGGTTAAGGGTTTTGAGTACCCTTCCTCCTTCAGATTTGCATGAGATTTTCTTTTGTCTTTATCTTTAGATTTATAATATTGATGGTTTCCATCTTGCACATTAAGTGCATCGTCTTTGGGCCTTTGATTTTTCCCATGTTGATGAGCTTGGTTTGCTCTTGTGTCGGGGATTTGATAAATTCCTCAAGAGAAAGCATATTCCAGGTGGCTTCAGAGGAAAATTTGACCAAATCGAATGTGGATATGAACAAGAATAATTCAGGACCAAGTTTGGAGAGAATGGTAAGAACCATTTATTTCTCCTCCTTATATTTATCAACCCCAAAAGCCTTTAGTTGCGACCATACATCCGTAAATTTTGTAAAGAAATCTTGGAGATTGTCAAATATTTTTGGATCCAATGTGAGAAATTACTCCTCGAGCATGTGTTGCCTCATCTTATAATTTTTTCCAAAGATCCCTTCCAAGGTGATCCAGGATTCATTGGGGGTTTTACAGGAAGATATGTGAAAAAGGAGAACGGGAGAAATGAGACTGCAATTTGTTCTGAATGCTTCATCCATTCGATTTAGATACTTGGATTTTTTTATGGCTGATGTTGGTTTTGTCTCTATATTCAAGTTTAACCTATATAATCCTTTGGTTCAGAGATGCATGATTATTCTCTCCTTACATGCAACGTAATTGTAAGGTGTAAGAATGAATTCTTTTGGGAATTCCATTTTCCACTATCTTCAATCTTTGGTACCTACAAAAAATGATTTGGTGTAGATTTTTTTAGTAGTTTTTCAGCTCGGATACCATGTAAATGTGTTGAAACTGCGCATAATAGATCTATCTAGAAAATACCACACACATTTGCAGAAATAAATTGAGAAAGAAGAAGAAAGAGAAAGAATAGAAGAATTCTCATTAACTGTAATGAATAATGAATAATTTAAACATGATATACTCTGTATAATTCAACCAATGCGCACTGGAGGAGAATCCAGTGCACCATAGTGGTGGTCTAGAGTGATTTGGACACACACCATCATTTACGGGAGTAAATTGCCACCTAGTATCTCAGGCAGTTACGGGAGTGAACTGCCACCTAGTTGAGTTAACTAGTCTACCAGTCTTCAGTTAATTGACTAAAACAGAGTGAAGTGAGGAGGAGATCAGGGAATCATGGGTAATGTGCTAGTATACTAATTATACCAAGGTTAATGCACATTATCTGGTGATGATCTCAATGTTGCATGGTGACAAAACCAATGCAGCATCTAGACTCCACTCAACTAGGAAAACTGAAGTGAAAACTGAAGAGAATATTCTCCCTAGAGGAATATTCTTCCTAAAATATAGGAGACTGGATAATGACTAATAAACAAGGGAAAACATTAAGAAAAATAAATCCCAAGTGTGTGTTAAGTAACTCAAACAGTGTACCAGTAGGTCGTGTGTCAGGATTCACAGCGATCCATTGTTCTTTCTCTACAAGAAGGTCCTCCATATTCATCTTCCATAGATCAAATTTTTTACCGTTGAACTTCTCAATATCGATTCGAGAACTGCTTGTCATTATCTTTCAATGCATGAATCACCATTGCAAAACTCCCACTGAACCCAGGTTTATCATAGACCCAAGATAAACTTCATCTATCAAGACTGAGCCAAACCCTTAGAAACAAAGGCATCCCCCTAGATCCAAAAATGTGATATGATATCATATGTAAGTTTTAAACCTGTGAATTAAAGCAATGTGTTTCATACACATACAGTACATAGTAATTTACGTTGGAAACCCTTAATCGAGAGAAACCCAGCCTTCCTTGGTGTTGCACCTCTCAACTCTTCATTTTATTAATTTCATCATTTGAAATACAAGATATACATAATATTTAGGTATTTCGCAGCTACCAAAACCCTAATCCCTTAATCCGGGATTAATTTAGAAAATTGCTAAAAGAGAAAANACCAAAAACAAAATTTGGGGCATTTCCCCAAATGCTCTACGTAACCACAGGGGACAATATTTCCCCCCTGAGACCCCCCTAGGAAAATAATTGGGGCACACAACACAAAGAGAAGAGAGGGGAGGGGATCCTTAGGCGCAGTCATCAAATCTGACACACCTCCCCACAAACATGCAAAGAATATAATGCCTACCCAACACATTGTATCTTTATCACTCCCCCCTAAGTTGGTCTTACAAAATTCTCTTTGCTTTTGTTGCAAATCCCACGAGGGACAATCTTTCCCCCCTAGGACCCCCCTAGGAGAAGAATCGGGGCACACAACACAAAGAGCGAAGGGGGGAGGGATCATCAGGCGTAGACATCAAATCTGATGCACCCCCCACACATATGCAAAGAATATAACACCTACCCAACACATTATATATTTATCACTCCCCCCTAAGTTGGTCTTGCAAAATGCTCTTTGCTTCTGTTACAAATCCCAATGAGAAAGGGGTGTTAATATTATGGTAGATGTGGCAGGTGTTTACCTCCATGTGTAAACCTGACGAGAACATAATATTCTGGGAAGTAAGAAGAAACTTGTTAGCCCTTGGTTCTGGAAGAAAGAAAAGATTAAGGTAGAGAAGATGAAATGTGAACTGCGCAGAAGATCAGTGACTGATACTAGGTTGAAGTGAGCAAAAGAGAAGAAAAGACGGAGAGAAGTAGGAGAAATCAAGTCATTGGATGAGGAGATTGAGGAAGATATATCAGCAAGGAAGACGGATTGTGAACAACTCAGAAAGTGGAAAAATCCATCGGTAGATGATTTGGAGCACCTCACGGGAAAGAAGGAAAGCCAGGCTGGCGAAGCCCTAAAAAGTGTGTCAAGTTGACCTAGGGTTTTGGCATCTAGGGTTATAGACACCTAGGCTTTGGCCTAAGGATGTCAGTGAGCTATTGTAATGTATTGCTGGCATAGGGGTAGACCCAAGGTTCAACACTCAAGAGCGCACCAGCAAATCCCTAACTACCGACCCTTTTGGCAACACCTGCGAAACAGATGAAGTCTCACTCGAGGTAGAGGCAGGGGTGGTTGCAAGACTCATGTGTCTGCAACCTTAGCTGGGACACAGATCTATGATTATATCATTTACAAATCACTTAGCATCTATCATTCATCAATATCCAACCCTTATTATACTTCGCAGACAGCACAGAGCTTCGCGGTGAATGCTCAAATCTACAGTATTTCATCACTTAACCATAGTAACCCAGATCTGATCCAGAAGATCAACACTAAGAAATATCATACACATCAAATATAACAATCATGTATATCTAAGAAGCATGGAGCATAAGTGGATATATCAAAGCACATAGCATAAGCAAAGATAAACACATTGAATCAAAGCACAGAGCATAACACATAGATTTACGTGGTTCACCCCCACCCTGAGGCTACGTCCACAAGATCTTCTTCTTTATTATTGTCTTCAATATGTTACAAGCACAAAGCCTCCAAAACCCTTCTTTGCATAGTGTTACACGTCAAAATTACTCAACTGGATAAGTGTCGCATGTTCCTATCAATTGTCGTAAGTGTCGCATCTTCCTTACAACTTCCACAAGTGTCGCAAGTTGTTCATAAGTGTCACAAATGTTGTTCAAGCATACTGACTTAACGATGACACTAAGGAGGCACTTAAAACATCTCATACACTGGGTTTGGAGAAGGAGAACTGGTTAACTAAAGTCAAGGAACTCTTAACACCTGAAGAGAGCTTTTGATCAAAGGTTTTGGGGGTGAGTGCTCCCCTATATCAGTCTAGGGAGCATTGGCGCTCCCCTATAAGGCTTCAGGGGGCGTTATAACGCTCCCCTGCCCCCTCTGAAGGAGCGCTATCCACCCTTAGGGCGATGGCGCTTCCCTTAAGCTTATTAGGGAGAGCTACAATGCTCTGATGCCCCTTTTTAAGGAGCACTGCCTAATCTGAGGCAGTAGTTGGCCCGTTGAGGAGAATAAGGAGAGGATCTTTCAAGATTAGAAGGCAGTTGCATTCGAATTCTTGGTTCCATCAGAGAATCCGATCTGAGGAGGAGGTTCCCCAACTTGTTCTAAAGATAAATCAAGAGGTTAAGCTCCTCTTAACCTATATAAGCAAGCTCTATGATGGTGGAGAGGGAGGAAGAATTGCTAGCATGAAACCTATGATCTTATAGGAAACACACAGTCAGCCAAAGGAGAGTGATCAGTGAAGTTGTTATTGTCCAGGTTGTGGATATTTCGAGCAAGGGTTAGACGAAGGGGACTTGACGAAGCTGTCACATTCGCATCTACGATTGTAAGTATTTTCATCGTTATTCTCATTAATATGACACGCTTGGCCTGTTTCTTTCTAGTTTGTGTCTAATGTTACATAAACTTATCATTGATAGATAGATCTGTTTTCAAGCTAATATCAATAGAGTAGGAAGTGGTCGTATCTTGTTTGTCTACAGCACTCAGCGAGGAGCAAAGGATCGGAGTGTGCAGGGACAAACGTCGATAAAGAGGTACTTTTGTTCTCCTTCCTTCTCGTGTGTTAGTTTGTATAGATTTGAAAGGAAGTTAGTGTCCACGTTAAGCATTTTTTGTCTTAGAGTTAGGGTCAAGCTCTTTGAGGTGATCTACATGTCCGCAGGGAGATTTTCCTACAACACATAGGACAGAAGATCTGCATAGCTCGCTAGATCCTTCTTCCTTGCGTTACAACACTTAGCTTTCTATAGCAACCTCACAGTAACTTGCACTTAGCCT
This sequence comes from Picea engelmannii, assembly GCA_009831015.1. Classification (NCBI taxonomy): domain Eukaryota; kingdom Viridiplantae; phylum Streptophyta; class Pinopsida; order Pinales; family Pinaceae; genus Picea; species Picea engelmannii. Next base: position 18,999 of record ML811337.1, read on the forward strand.
TGCAAGCCTTACACAGTTCTCACAGAGCACTTATTCAACATCACATAGATGCACTACCAATTGCACTAATAAAATCACATCTACTACTTATTACATTGCCTATCCTTCTATTTATACATTACAAAAGTGGGCCTAAGTGTGGGTAAACCCACGGGCCGACATCCCTTTCCCATTACATATTCCCAAAAAATAAAAAAGGACCCAAAAGGGGGCCTAGCTTCCGCCATTTCCACTTCTCTTTGCGCTTTGTCTTCGACAGGCTGTTGAAGTCCTAAAAATGGTCAATTATGACCAAGTGTTCCTCAAAACTTGGTCAAGGGCCAATAGGCCCCCAACACTCACATGTGACTCATCCCGAGTCACTCTGGTTTGATCCATTCTGCCTCGAATGCCTCACGCTTGGCTCGAGATGCTTCGACCTGTTGCAGTGTGACAACCTCTTGCTTAGTGAACTCCTGGATCACTGCATCATTTACTATCCCTTCCAGGCGTTGTTCCACAGTGATGACAACATGTTCAAGCTCGACTTCTTGGCTTTCAACTTTAGTGAACAGTTGGTATGCCTTTTCTTAGATCGGTTGAATTCGTTGGGAGACTTCCATCACTTTACTTTCCAGCATGTGTACCTGTTGTTGGGCAGTGTGTTGTTATGTAAATATCTTCATTGTTTCGACTGGGGTCAAGGCCTTCACTGATCCTGTAGCATATCTGTGTGTTGCTTTGCTTCTTGGAGTTATGCCTCTAATGCCTGCAACTCTGGATTCTCTGTGAGGTTCTCATAATTCTGGGTGCTTCTAGTGCTCAGCTGCTTTCATTTCAGGGAAAGGATTTTTAATCGGCTAACTACACTGTGAGAAGTTTCCTCCTTTAGATCTCTTATTTCTTAAGGAGTCTTGGGCATGGTACGAAGTTCCAGATATGTGATGCACTGCTGAAGTTGTTGGATTACTTCTTCAATTTGTGCCACCTGTTGTGGGACATGTTCTTCAATCTTCACTTCTATGATCGTCATAGAGCGAAGTGCTTTGTGAACCCTTTCCTGTACTTCAAGTTTCTCTGCTAGAAACTGGTCCTTGCTCTGCTGTAACTGTGTTTTTTCCTCATCCCACTTTGCTTGCAGGGCAAGCATTTCCCATTCTGACATACTTTATTGTTCTATAAGTGCACTCTGTACTTGTGTCAAAGCCTCGGTGGCTTGCGCTATGTCTTCGTGAGCTTGTCGAAGGTGAGCTTCGACTTTATCGACGATCTAGTGTAATTGGGTGGGCTCATCTCCTATTCTTGTTGTTCCAATTGTCAAGGGCGTAGTAGAAACTACTCGGCTGGACTGGAGTGCCTGCTACACTTCTTGAAGTTCACCCTTGATTCAGCTGAATACCTCCTCCTGCTTTGCTTCTTGCTTTTTTGCGATCTCTATTGAAGCATCATTCAGCACAACGATTAAGAATTCAAAGTCGTCCGGTGTGAGGGTAGTATTAAACGCATTTTGGGTGGCCTTAGTTTTTTTTTGGGATGAGGGATTTGGTGGGGTAATCTTCCTTTTCTTAGAGGGATCCTCCTCCTCTCTATGCGGAGTAACCTCGCCTTTGTTTTTCTCAAATTTTGTGCCACCTAGTTCTTCACCATCACCTCCCTGCGCAGGTGAGATCGAAGTATTCTTTGTGGATGTGCTATGGACATATTGAACTTCATCATCCTTCTTAGTCTTTCTTTGTATAGGTGTATCCAGCATAGCTTCAGGGCAATCCACGTCAGACATTTTTGCGGGGTCCGTTGCAACAAGGAGGTTCGTCGACCATTCCTTGGTAATCTTCTCCAAGTCTTCTTTTGTCAACTTGTAGTACGACCGGAATTGATGTTTGTGATCATCAGCGCATGTTGTGATATAGGTGAAGTGGCAGTCCATGATGAATTTTATCAAAGGTATAAACCTGTGAAGTGTGTTTTGGGTGAGGCGTGGTGTAGACTGGATTGCATTCTTCAATTGGTTGTAATAGGCATGGAAGATGGCATTAGACTTCCATTTCTTATTCATGTCATTGGAGTACCACAGTGTACAGAACTTCATGGCCAGTGGTTCAAAGGGTTCGATCTCTAGAAAAGTTGCACCTTCTAGTAGCTCCCAAGTGATGAAAGCAATTAGTATGGGCAACCAACTAAAGTGGAACTCATACCCTTGGTATTGTGCTTTTCTGTAATAAATCTCTAGATGGTTTACAAGGTATTGCGCCCAGTTCATCTGTAGTCCCTTGGCACACTTCATTGTGAGGTCAACTACGAATCCAGTCACTTGTGTTGGTTTGTTCTTGCGAAATAGCTTTCCCGTGATCAACTAACAGGCAAGGTGCACTGCATCACTGTGGATAGAGGCTACCTTGTAGCCTCGTGTGCCTTTCTCGACATTTCCATAAGTTTCTTTTATCTTCTATGCTAGTGCTCAGTCTGAGGTCTTTCTAGGGTAAAACTCTTGCAAATCAGGGCCTTGCATACTAAGTCCTATGATCCAATTGATCAAGGTTGGATCCAAAGTGATGCAGCGGTCCAACCATAAGTATCCTCTATGGTAGCAGGATTGTAGCAACTTGACGCATGCGTTGACTTCCTAGTGTCTTCCGAAGTGTGAGATCTTCATTACATTAAGTAGTGTGGACTGTGCGAGGTTCTGGGTCCATGACTGCGGGAAAATCTTAGAATTATTTCCTTTGGTCCTGGTTAAGTACTTATGTAGGGCTAACATGCTGTAAACTTTACGATCTCCAAGGTTAAAATCACTAAATTTCAGTGTTGTGAGCTTATCCTGGTTAGCACGAACTGCGTGCACCCCTTTTGGAAGGTACGTGGTGATCAAAGTGTACTCGAATTCTCAAGGTACACTATCATGGTTGATGGCACCACTTAGAGGTGGTAAGTAAGTAGGTAGAATGCATGGGATAATCTTGGAATTTGCGATGTCATCCCTGAGCTTGGTTCGTTTCTCATCGATCGGTCAGGATGGACCAGCACAAGCAGTGGAAGGGGAGGCTTGGAGTCCTCACGTTGACTATGCTTGGACTCCTATAGATAATCCTCGCTCTGACATGACTCTCTCAGTCATTAAATCAATCAAAACTTCTTCAACTACTTTCTCAACAATGCTAAGCTCGGGTCAACTAGCTCGGGTGTGAAATGAATTCAAAGACTACAGTAAACAGTATGGGAATAATTCAATGATCACGGGGTGAAGTAATCTCATATTTCGAGATCAAATTCTCACTTAGAAAAAAGTATTATCGGTGTGTGGCGCAACGGACTAAGTAGGGAAACTTAGCAACAGTCTGGTTGCAATGGGTATGAGGCTGCATTAACTTATGTTATTTCCATTATGGCGCAGTCTAACGGTCTACTGGGAGCCATAAATGCTTTCTGACATGTTCGAAGTGGCATTCGAACGATTATATTGTCTTCCAACGGCTATATTACTTCACCTCGATGAAGTGGCATATGTCATTGTTCTGATATCCCGGCAAAGCTCCAATTCTGTAAAGTGTCTTGCTGCAAGGTACCCTCTAGGATCTTCTGTAATTTTTCAATCTTAGCCTTCTTCTTACTTAGCTTTCTAGCCTTCTTTCCAGTGAGCTTCGTCTCGGTGATTCTCTTCCCATGTTGATTTTTATTTTCCTTGGACACAGACACTTTGTGTTGGTGAGATTCTCTCCTAGGGTTTAGGTATATCACTTCTTCTTTGTATGGGTTAGAAATTTCAGCCTTTTGTGTAGCGTTGGCCTCTAATTTTGGGCTTCTAGTGTCAGATGGCTTCAAGCAGTTCTCCTGTTATTCTATCAACTGTGCAATCCTTTTAGTCATGAAATATTTTAACTCTTGTCTCTGTTGTTCTAAAACCTCTTCTTCTTCCTTCTTTTTGGCTTGATCTCTTTCAATCCAAGGTTTTTCGAGTAGCATAGTAAACGGGGCATTGTCCTCAATGAATTTGATAATCTCAAAATCTTCTTATGTCGAAGTTCCATTGACTGTCATGGGTATCTGAGCGAGTTTTCCACATAACATCATCAGTTTTCCTCTGAATAGTCATATTCCTTCGAATGAAGGAATCATTGCAGGCTTCCCTATAGCTTCCCAAGTTCTTTCTGGCATAATGTTCACTTGTGTTTCTTCATCAAGAATACAGTCAATGTTGAAGTCCCCTATTCTTGCTTCGACTTGTTCCTCTTCTTTGAAGATATTTGATAATCAGACATCTTTATGTTCCTTCAGGGTTTCTTTCATCTGTATTAATACTTTCTCTGATTCTTGTTGGGTTTCTACCTTTTCTGGATCTGCCTTATGGTCTTCTTGATTCAGATTTATCCTTTCAAGCTTAGCGATCATTCTAGGGAAATCCAATACCTCATGGTCCATAGCTTTGCAACAAAGGCAACTAGGTATTCTACCAGGGCATTCCTTAGCTACATGGCTTGGTTTTCTACAACTATAACATAGTATTAATCCTCGCTTTCTTTTAAATGATCCCCAGCCTCTTTTGTATTGCACACTAGAATCATGATAGCTAACCTGCAAAAAATTATTTCTAGGATCCTGCATCCATTTGTTAGTCCAAAAATTCTTTCTATGCATAGGTAAAACATATCTATCATTATACTTATCAGATCTATTCATATCAAACTTTCTTTCGTCTATTAATGCCCTAGGTTTTAAGCTAGGACAAAATATATCAAACATACCTATATCCATGCTCTAGAAACAAAAAATTTTACTTATCTTACTTCTACAGAGCGCAAAGCTTCCAGATCTAAAAAAATTTAACTATTCTTACCTTTATTAGAGCACAGAGCTTACATATCTTACCTCTTTTCTGCAGATCTGGCCTCTTTCTTTCAGAAATTTTCACTTTTACTTTTCTTAGAGCACAAAGCGTTCAGATCTCGCTTCTTTTCTTCAGATCTGATCTTCCTCTCTTCATATCTGACCTTATTCTTAGCACAAATATTCACAGGTCGAGTAAAAAGTTGTGCACTAGGGCAAAAGATTTACGCACAGAGATTTATTTTTCATAGAGTTTCTTATTCCTCAGTTCCCAGCAATCACAATTTCAAGTCTCAGCAACAAAACCATTTGTTGGCACAGGGGCAGACCCAAGGTTCAACGCTCAAGAGCACACTAACAAATCCCTAACTACCATCCCTTTCGGAAACACCTGCGAAGCAAATGAAGTCTCACCCGAGTTAGAGGCAGGGGTGGTTGCAAGAATCAGGTGTCTACAAACTTAGATGGAACACAGATCTATGATTATATCATTTACAGATCACTTAGCATCGATCATTCATCAATATTCAACCCTTATTATACTTCGTAGACAGCACAGAGCTTCGCGGTGAATACTTAGATCTACAGTATTTCAGCACTTAACCATAGTAACCCAGATCTGATCCAGAAGATCAGCACTAAACAATCTCATACACATCATATCTAACAATCATATATATCTAAGAATCACAAAGCATAAGTGGATATATCAAAGCACATAGCATAAGCAAAGATAAACACATTGAATCAAAGCACAGAGCACAACACACAGATTTACGTGGTTCACCCCCACCCTGGGGCTACATCCATGGGATCTTCTTCTTTATTATCGTCTTCAATCTGTTACAAGCACAAAGCCTCCAAAACCCTTCTTCGCATAGGATAAAAGATCTGCACAGCTCGCTAGATCCTTCTTCCTTGTGTTACAACACTTAGCTTTCTATAGAAACCTCACAGTAACTTGCACTTAGCCTTGCAAGCCTTACATAGTTCACACAGAGCACTTATTCAACATCACATAGATGCACTACCAATTTCACTAAGCAATCACATATAATACTTCTTACATTGCCTATCCTTCTATTTATACATTACAAAAGTGAGCCTAAGCGTGGATAAACCCACGGGCCGACATCCCTTTCCCATTACATATTCCCAAAAACCCAAAAAGGACCCAAAAGGGGGCCTAGCTTCCGCCATTTCTTCTTCGCTTTGCGCTTTGTCTTCGACAGGTTGTCGAAGTCCCAAAAACGGTCAATTATGACCAAGTGTTCCTCAAAACTTGGTCAAGGGCCAACATGTATAAATAAAGGTCAAGAGGACCTGGGATGGGTTGTTGTTGTTGTTGTTGTCATCATTGGTTTGATGATGTGATGATGAGTGATTGGTGTTATTACTAAGAGGGAAGTATTGTGCTGAGAGAGAATTATGTATTGTAAGATCTTCAGCTGGGTGTGAAGATCAACCCTGCAACTTGGTGCGTAGGGATAGCTAAGAGCGTAGATAGGACTGTATGCTTTCACTTAATATATTATAAAGCACAATTTTGTGGATGTATCCCTAGGGAGAGGGTGAACCAAATACATCTTATTGTTGTGTTTGATTGATGTTGTGTTCTTTATATGGTTGATACATTATTGTGTTAGATCTGACAGATAAATGTGCGAAGTAGGTCTACGATGGTAATTGATATCTAGATGTTGTGTTGTTGTTGTATTGGATCCACTTTAAATTTCCTCTGGTTGTAGACATATGTGTTATGCAACCCCCTATAGCTACTTTGGGTGAGACTGCATCTACTTTGCAGGTGTTTCCGAAAGGGCCAGTAGTTAGGGCTTGTTGGTGTGCCATTAGAGTTGAACCTTGGGTCTGCCCCTGTGCCAACAAATGGTTTTGTTGTCGGGGATCTTCTTGAGGGAATGTGAAGGTGGTTTTCATCAAAGAGAGAGATTCAGAAGTGGATAGAAGAGCAAGAAAAGGAATTTGCATAATCCCAAAATAAGAACCCTAAGCTTAGCACCGAGGACTGGTTGGGAAGGTATATCTTTACTGATATACATGAGATTTTCTTTGGAGGGATTCATAAGGAGCTATACGAGTGGTTAGCTAGGTTAGCAGATACCTAGTTTGAGATCAGATCTAGGCCACCTTTGGTTTGGATTTCAGTGTTGATCAAGAAGATCAAGAGAGTTGATAATTTCATGTCAATAGAAGTAGATCACTGGTTTGATATTACCATCGGAGGGTATATCACTGAGTTTTCTATTGACAGAGTAGAGTCATATAGCCAAGCAGAAAGACATTTCTTTAAGGACCTAGAGGAAAATTTTTACAATTTCTGAAGTTGAAGATCAAGATGTTATTGCATGAGAAGAACATATTGAAGATACAGTAGTGGGTCAGATTGAAAAGCTACTTTTCAATCATTTAGACAGCGAAAACAACACAAAAGTTGGACATACGTGCAGTGGAAGGACCTTTAGGGAAGTTCCTTTGGCAAACTTGTTTGAGAAATATTACAAACCTCTTCTATAGGAAGAATGGTTTTATAGTGGAGAAGAGGAAGAGGTATTGTACGAGGAACATTTAGGGTCCATTGGGCCAAGAGAAGACAAGACTGAAGAACCTCACTGAAAAGAGCCAGAAACTTCAGGAATTGCGTCGACTGTTGAAATAAGTATTATTACTCCTCCTGTTGTTTTAGCAGCATTAAGAAGCCAGAGTAACCTAAGCACTCAGACAACTGGTACAAGTGGTTCAACACACACTCAGTTAGGAAACCTAGAAATATCTATGGTAGATGACATGAGGTGACCCACCTTTAGGGGAGATGGATCTAAAGATCCTTATCAGCAGTGGTTTCTATGTGAAGTTGTATGGAGTATTAATAATTTCACTGACAAAGCTATTAAACTAGCTCATTTTAGTACTACCTTGAGAGACCACGCATTGAGCTAGTACATGAATCTTGTCCAAGGAACTGCACAGCCTAAACCACTGAATGAGATCAAGAATGCGTTGGTTGCAGAATTCAAGAAACCCAATTCGGAGTCACAATGCATTACAGAGTTGAAATAAATCAATCAAAGAGTAGTTGAACCTATTTGGGAGTTTGATCATAGGTTTAAAACCTTAACAGACCGACTGAATTTTCATATCCCAGATGAGCAGAACAGGGAATGGTTCATTGCTTCCCTCTTACCACACATCAGAGTCCCTCTAATGCAATAGAAGATCACTTTGCAGACTAAAGCACTGGAGATTGCCATGAAGCTAGAATCAGCCCCTATGGGAGAATCCAGCTCAGGTATGAGTCAAATTTTAAGTCAGTTAACAAGCTTATCACCGTAGGTCGAAGATATGAAAAAATACAAGGGAAACGATAAGGGAGAAGATATATACCACATTAGATGAAAAATGGAAGGCCATGAAAAAGAGCATTGTCCCCTATTCCTCGAGTAGTTGGCATCTGAAGCTCTGAGCCCTTTGAAGCAAGTTACCATACCTTGGTGCGAGGTATGTAGAAAGAGGCATCGCCCTGGTAAATGCTATTACATGCAAAAATATGTTCAGACACCCACAAATATTTATTGCACATTCTATAAATCAGTGGGGCATGATGATAGGGATTGTAGGGCCTATGACCTCATGCATGAAAGGTCAAGGGACATATACAAAATTCAAGGTGAAGTACAGCAAGAAGGGAACACTACGCAGTATAAATCCCCAGGAAGAGGAAACTTCAACCCTCATGGTGGATTCATAGGAAGAGGACGAGCAGGAGGTATGGGTCGAGGTCGAGCCCAGATCATTTTTTATAATTGTGCACAACCAGGACATTTGGCAAGGGACTGTCAGAACCCTTGTACCACTTGCAGCTATTGCAACTCATTTGAACATGTCATAGAAGATTGTCTTTCGTTGTTAGCCAAACTTCAGGAAAGACGAGGAGGAAACTAGCAAGTACAGCTAATCACAGCAGAACCTCATGGAGTGGATCCCAGAGTCATTGTTATCACTAGAGGAGGCGCTTCTACAGGAGAAGACAGAATGACTCCAAGGAAGACTACAGAACAATCAGGAGTCAAAAAATCTACAAAGAATACACAAGAGTTTGATCCAAAGAAAGAGAAACAGACATTTGAGGAAGCAAGAAAAGAATTTGGGAGAGATCAGGATTCTTCATCAAAGGCTCAACTAAAAGTAAGAGAATGTGGAATGCCTCTAGCATTTGATCAGTTTGCTTCGCCCAGAGAAGGAAAAGAGGTAAGTAATCTCATGGAATTTTTATGCACTTGCATTAATTTTATAAAGGATGAGAGTGTTGTACAAGAGCTACAAAACTTGATCAAACAGTATGAGCTAGGAAAGATAGATCCTCTATTGAATAAAGCAGTACATCAACTATCCAAAAAGAGAAGGACAAATAAGGAACTACACCTGAATTCTCAAATTGGAGAGTATGATATAGACTATGTGGTCCTCAACTTAGGGTCGGAGGTCAATGTCATGACAAAGCAGACCTGGGCACTGATGGGAAAACCTAAGTTGATATATTCCCCCATCAGCCTTAGGATGGCCAATCAACAGGCTGTGAGCCCATTTGAAAGACTGGAACATGTCCCTGTGGGCATCGATGGGATCAAAACATTTGTGGACTTTGAGGTGATTGAGATAGTCAATGAGAGTTCTCCTTACCCCGCGTTGTTAGGAATTTATTGGGATTTCAATAATTCTGCTGTTGTTGACTTGAAGACAAGAAGAATGACATTTGAAGGAGATGGCCTTAGGGTCATCACACCTCTGGATCCCGATGAAGGTCTTGTTGCCGTCTTAATACACACTTTCGAATGTGATCTAAGTTCGGCTCACTTAGTCTATCCTTGGAGGCACAATGCCTAGGATCACAGCCCATGTTGTCACTTTGACCGGAACCTCTTTCGTCTAGGCTTACTCCTAGGGAAGCCAAGGGGGGTAGTCCCTAGTTTCTAGATTAGTTTTAAATTTTAAGTTCTAGGAGTTGATTTTAATTATTTACAAGGTTTGGCGGGTTTCTAATCCTAATATGCACAAGCAGCAATGCAAGGTGCAAGGGTTAGCATGTAAAGAAAACCTTTTCCTAGGGAAACTAAGACTAGTTCCTAAAGATTGGGCTTGGGTTCAACTAAGTTAAGGGGTTGTTCGTTACAAATAGATTACAAAATTATTTACAAAAGAATAACTTGATCAAATAAATATTAGACACAAGATTTACAATTCAAAGAATGCTAAAATACAACAAGCAAGGTAACCACTTTAATTATTTTGTGTTTGTGCAAGATATAAAGAGATTAAAGGATCACATAACATTTTCAAGATTGTCATCAACATATTACCACATCAACAAAGAAGATTTAAAGATTTAAGCATAAGTGTTATGAAGACGACTCACTCTTAGTTATTAAACCCTCAAGGTATTTATTAGATTAAGCCCAAAGTTGAGTTGTTAAGATTTCTTAAGATTGTTAAGTTTTATTAAGATTTCACCAAAGCCTCCTCCCCCTATTTCCAAACAGCTGTTGGATGCTCAAGATAGTATAGCAACGAGGCTAACCCTAGCTTTCATAGTCAGTCCTAAGACAAGAGTACTTCCTGGAGAGGACACATCTTGTGCACCGTGAGACAGTCCCTTGCCTACACCCTCCGTTGTATTCCTCAAGTCCCATTTTAGATGGTGAATATGGTGGTATAAGGTACCCTAAACAGTCTATTAAGTTATTATATGAATTAGGTAGAATTTTAGGAGTGTTTTAGAGTGTTTTAAGAGTTTTATGACACTTTTAAATAGTGATTTAGTGACTTGGCCGAAACTCACTTCAGCCTTAAAGATGTGTTGATTAAGTGTATGAGAGTAAGAGCATTAACACATATATGCTATGTCAGAGCAAGTCACTTAGATGCACAATTAGATAGCTTGAAAGAAAACAACAAGGGCAAGAACAACTTGCCAACCAATAGAAAAGAGACAACCACATTTATATTAGATTCAAGAGCATTTAATGTGAAAGAGAAAAGATTTAGGTGTTGCCAACTTATCAACTTAGAAATAAAGTGACTTCAAGCATATGGCATATAGCATTAAGAGATTTATACAAATAAAAAGAATACCATCTAGCTATTGAAGCATTTAAACATTAAAGATTATAGATCTAAGCATGTAATGTGAAGATAAAGACTTGGACAAGCTAATCATGCATGAGATCTAGTTAAGTTGATTTAAGGTGCCCAATAGGATTAAGCTAGAGAATTATTAAGTGTATTAGATCTAGATCTAGAACAATTATAACATTAAGCATTTAGATCATAATCACATATTAAAACTCTACCCTAACCTTTTGGGGTATTCCTCTCCCAAATAGGTAGGCAAATAACTTTAGCTTTCTTAATTAGAAATTATTGAGGAAAAGAGAGACAAGCAAACAAGAGATAGAAGCAAGAAACAAGAAAGGGGAAGAGGCGACAAGCAAACCAAGAAAAACCCTAATCCCCGTGTCCTAGGGTTTGGGAGATACCCTTTATCTCACAAACCCCCACATCCTAGCTCAAAAGGGAAAAAAGGAAGAGGAAAAAGAAATATCTAAGTACATCCTAACTACCCCAAGGCTCAAACGTGGGAGGAGGTCATACCACTCCTTCTCCCACAACTATAAGCCACTACAAGAAAGAAAAAAGAGAAGAAATGACCTAAAAAATGCTTAAAATTTGAAAAGGAGGTTGAGAAATAGCTACCAATCCCTTTCGGAGGTATTTGAGTGTTGTGTGGATGCCTTTGGGTAGCCAAAACCCCTCTCAACCAGATCTGAACCTACAAAAACCAGCAAGGCATCCTTGCTGGAAATGCTACACACAACCAATATAATGAAGAAAAAACTTTTGCCTTTTTAGGGAAAAAAAAAATCTTAAGAAAAATTTATAAATTTTGATTAAAAATGACCTATCTTACTAAGCTATGCTAGCTAAAATATTGATGGAATGAAAATCAATATAGAATAAAGGTAAAAGTGAGAAAGGAATGGAGTTTGAGTGTGTCCCAAGGGAGCCTTCTTGCTTAAGGTTGTCCCAATGAAACCCTTGAAGCTAAACCTGCAAAAACCTTGAACAATGATGGCATACAATAGACTATATGTTGCATATACTAATAATATGACATTTCAATCCTATCTAGCATATCAAGATACATATATCTACAATCATGTGCATTACTAGATCTACCCAAATAACATTTTACCTTAAGATCCAAAGATGCAATCACCAAACAAAATCTTGGAACAAGTTTACCTCATGTGTATGGAAAGAAGAAGCATGTGCATAACTCTTCCAATAATCCTCCAAAGTTTTCTCTTTATTACTCAAGAAGAAGAATCTTGGAGAAATCTCTCTACAAAAACCCTAAAGAGCAAGAGAATGAAAATGATGAATGAAAGAGGGAGAGAGAGTGAGAAATCAAGTAGCATAACTTTAGATCAAGATATGGTGACTTGGGAGTGAGGAAAGAAACATTTTTATACTTGGAGAGGAAAACCTACCTCTCTTGGATCTATTCCAAGTGTCCACCACCAAGCAAATGAGTAGATCTCAAGGCTAGGGCGCACCATCTAGGGTTTGAAAACTAAATCTAGGGTGTAGAAAAATGTGGGAGGTGTTGGGATCAAGAAAAGAGATGTGACATGACTTGGGATTGATGCCAAGGAAGGTGAGAGGTCTCAAATAATTTAAAAAAAAATTGTTTATGGGGTTTCTAGATGGAGGGGCTGCACTTCTCCTAGGAGGGCATGACTTTTGGGGATGAGGAGAGGATGGGAGGTGTTGGGATGAGGGAAAAGGAGGTGGGATGAGGCAAGGAGAGACGTGGGGGTGAGAGGGAGCACACCCACCAATGGGAGGAGCCCCTCCACCAATTAAAAATAAGATGCCACGTTTTTCTCCTAGAGGAGGGAGTAACTTCCCCTTAGGGTGTCACTTTTTGAGGATGAGTGTGTGGAAAGGGTAGGAAAAAGGGGTAGGATAAAGTTGGGTAGTTGGTTTAGGCTTAGGGAGTATCTCTCTAACTTATATCCACCATTTAACATCATTTTAAATCATTATTACAATTTTACAATTTTGCCATGTTTGGACTTTAGCAATTAAAATTGTTGTTTTAGACTGACTGACACTCCGGGTGGACAAAACCATGACAAAAGTTGTCTGACTGAGCTAAAAATTGGTCCATGGATGTGGGGGGTGTTATTCCATTTCTTTTGAGCACAAATACCCCTATCAAAATTCCAAGGACCTAGTTTTTACAATATTTGCTCAAAAATAATTAATTAAATAAATAATTAAACCTCCAAACTTAGGGAAATTTAATTAAAAATTAATTAATTAAAAAAAAACTAACTTGGACTCGATGGAATTCCGCGAAACCTTCTAAGATGTATTGCATGGTCATTTACAATGATTCCCTATAATAGTTACCAAAAGATAAACCCACTAGAGCGTCGTTCACCACTTTGGAGGAATTATTGCAAGTGTGAGGGAAAAACTCAAGGCAAATCAATAAGGCTGAAAAGCCCAATTGATAACCTAAGGATAAAAAACCCTCGATGAAAGGAACTCTCCCAGTAAACCGATCCCAAGGTAATTGACCTAGACATGACTCATGCAGACCTATTACATTATTAACCCAAACAGGGGTGCGGAAATTCCAATTTACAAAAAGAAGTGTTGGGGCCAAACATGCCATGTAGAACCACAGTCTTCAAAAAAATTGCATCTGATGATGCATCTCTTCATAGCACATGGAGTTGACCACCTATGTTGGAGAGGAAGTCGACAGGTCCCAGATACACAGAGCCCATCCGAGAAGAAGACCATGCATATGAGCTAGAGAATATATACAAATTGGTAGTTAGACAACAGGATTACATTAATCCTACAGCAGATGGAAACCTAAGATGGCGAAGTGACAGTGCATGTTCATCAGATTCATAATAATCACTGGAGAACTGGTTGAACCAAATGTATGAAGTATCTACAAGGAGATGTGCTAGATTAACCAGAGAAGTTCGTTGGATCGGCACAACAGTAAGTAACTTTCCCACCTTTGATGGTCTAAATCCTTTAGAAGCTTTCTTGTTGGAATTTGAAGAAATTGTACCAATACAAAAAATATTGTTGGCACTGGATGAGGCCTTGAAAGAAACTCCATCAATATGGTGGGGTACATACAAAAACAACATTACAGACTAGATACAATGTCTCACTTTGATCACAGCGCGGTTTTCAGAACAAGTAGAAGGTTTTGAAGTTAGGTACATAGGTCGAAGTTATTTGAAGGACCATGTGTGAAGTTGCAAGGAAGCCTAGAGAAGCATTCCTCAAGAGAAGTGGGTGCACAAATTCATTAAAACGCTGGACACAACCCCTATAAATTGGTATCTTCAAGAAGAACTGCGCCTCATCATTGCAGTTTGGGAAGGTATGACTCAGAACTTTGTAACTACCTTTTTATTTGAAATCAAATATCCTACAGTGGATAAAGTATTACAGATTGTAAGACAAAAAGTAATTGAGGAGGCACCTAGCCTCCCTTTGGAGTAAGAAGAGGACGAATAGATTATGCCTCTTCATAAATTGCAGGGTTATTACAATATCAATGTTGATGAAGACGATGATTCTAGGAAGGTGAACATCACTGAAACAGAAGGATAGAGAAACATAGAAGGACCATGAATTGATCTACCTTTCATTGGACAGCCAATTAAAATCAAGAAAGTCAATATTGGAATAGAGAAAACACTGAAGCTTTCATTGAATGTTGGAGATTATTGGGATGTTTCCACTATTGACAAGATCACAGAGTTACTGCATGAATATCAGGACTTGTTTCCAACCAAGTTTACTTATATGAAGAGCATTAAAGGGCCCATGGGAGAGATGAATATCCCCTTGAATCCAGATGCAAGGCTAGTTAAACAGAGACCTTATAGATTGAATCCTAAATATAAGGAGAAAGTGAATATTGAACTAGACAGAATGTTGGAAGCAGGAATTATAGAACCTGTTAAAGAGTCAGAGTAGATTAGCCCTATGGTGGTGAAGGATAAGAAGACTAGAGAAATCAGGATCTTTGTAGATATCAGTAAGTTCAATGATGCATGTTTTCATGACCCTCTCCCTACACCTGTTATCGCTCTATAAACTCCCAGAGGTTGTCGCTATGTAGAAGAAATTTACTAGAGGTAACTTTCTCCAACCACTTCAAAACTGGGATCTAGCCCTTCTAGTTTCAGAGAGGGATCTCTCTACAAAATTTAACTTTGTTTTAGATTTTAGATGTTAGGCTAGTTAAATAAATGAGACTATGTTTTTTGTTTTACAAAAATGGCTGAAATATCGCTTACACGTCCATTGGGCTATGGGGTCTGTTTTATAAAGTTCGATATCAACAAACAGATTTTATAACGTGTTTTCACAGGGCAGGATAATGCAACTATTAGATCCTTTAGAATTTAAATGGTGGATAGCAGAAAAGATGAGATAATTTGTTATCACTCTAGAAGTCTTCCCTGACTGAAAAGGGAATGAGCATGGTAACTTAACTTATTCTCTCAATGTTTACTCAAGTGGATCAATTCGGGTGACTGATACAAGGTTCGATCAATCAAAACATGCATAGACACAATCATATAGACAAGGCTTTTAGCCAACTCTGTTCAGAGGATTTAATAAAGGTGAATGTGTGGAGTGATCTTATCCTACCAGCAGAAACATACATAAACAATATATATGAATGGTCAATATAATAAGCAAGGAATACTTGTAAAGCTTAGTTTATCAGTGTAATGAAAAGATGACAGTTCTCAGACACTAGATGAACATAAGAAACGAAATAAATCATTCAGATACAAGCATATAATGGACAAGAGGTAAATCTGAACATTATAGGAAAAATAATCTTATATTATGAAATGATATGAGAAGTTTGGGAGTACAAGCAATGTATAATCCCCAAAGTTGAACCCCTCCTTAGCCTCCCCAGAAGGCCTAAGCTTTATAGTTTTTACAAAGCATTTCCAGATCCTAAGAAACTAGATCTGAATATGCTAATAATAAAAAGTCAAAACACTTTCACAAATTTAGGAAGTAAACCTATCTTAAGGGTCAAACCCTTATCATTAAATCTTCAACAATCCTCGACAGCTACAATGATATTCATAATATTCAATAATATTGTGGAGTGATGATAAGGCAACTTGGAATCTTTTCTTTGACAGTTGGGCAATATCTTTTCCAAAAAATAGAAAGGCCCCTTAACCTCTTTGACTTTATATCTGCTTCAAAAACTAGAAAGGGAGGTTAATCTGTATTCCATTAAATTTTATTTTTCATACGAAACCATCCCCATATAATCTAGAAACAAAAATGCTCAATCTGAGCAAAAAGAGGAGCATTATGCCAGTCTCTACGTTTTCAGTGATTTAGAGGCCAAAATTTATGATGAGTAAGCCACCAAAAATCCTATTTTCGGTGGTTAAGAACACCTTTTGAAACCCGTGCAAGCCACCGAAACCGCAGGCTTGAGAAATATAAAAGCTAATATAGTGGCATAATACTTGTATTTTGTCTTTTGCTATCCGAGTGCTCTGTGGATAACTGAGAACATAGTGAAGTTTATCTTTCCAAGATATTGCATTTCTTTCTTTCCAAATCAAAAAATTTGATATAGGAGAGTGACAGAGAGGACATTCTGGCTTCAGTAGACTCCCATATTGTATTTCAATAATAGTGAGTGATTCACAAAGCTTTCCCACACAAATTAGCTTTATATGCTTCCTCACTACTCATGTAAGTCGCTCCTACAACAATAGGGAAAGCATTTCCCAGAACTTTAACTGACCAAGGCTCTCCTATTGAGAATGAAGGCAATCCTTTAGAAGAATACTAATACTAGAAAAAATCAAGTCTGCACCTTCAATAATAAAGCAAGGAACTTCACCACCCTTGAGTACAAAATATTGAAGAAGTGTTGGCGCCTTCCTCATGTTCAGAGTAAGTCAAAGAATAAAAACTTAGCACCTCGGGCTTCTTCTCTGTCAAACTTGTTGGCTCAGCACAGGACACCCCAAATCTCTATAATAATGCCTTGATTCCGGTAGTTCGGTGGAAACCTTCAAACCTTGCAGCGCTTGACCATGATTCGACACCTGTAATCTCAACAAAAAACATTTGGCAAAGGAAAATGAAATCTGAAACTCAGCACAAATTCCCCTTGCTTGTAGTTCTTCCTTGTGACTCGGAGTTTGGTCAGTGATGTGTATTGACTCATAGATTTGGCATGTCTATTGGGACTGCATGTTAACCCGTGGATTAACTCATGGCGTGACTCATAGCTTCTCTATGACTCGTGGCTAGCATGTGGGCTTTTCAAACTTATTTTTTTTTTTTTTAAGCATAAGACCTAAAAGGCTAGGTTTGATTTAATTTGAAATGAGACTCAGACTTAGGCATAAGAATTAGGCATGTAGTTTTGATGTGATATGGCCTAGGTTTAGAATCACTTCGAGCACCCGCCACTTTACAACAAAAATGCATATTATTGTTTGACAGTATAAAACCCAATAAAGCTAGGTTTATAGACTAGGTATCATTTATTTTGCATTTTTGTATTGCAGGTCTAGAGGAAGAAACCAAAGAATTTATGGGCAAGAGTGATCAATGGGAGCTAGTCAAATCTTAATGGGAAGTTGAGGGATTATGACAACAAGACATTGACCAAAAGACTATAGAAATAAATAGTAAAATTGAGAGAGAGATGAAAAGGCTCTCAAAAGTACCATTACATTTTTAATCACTAACATCTGGCTCCAACTGGGATGGAGACCTCCCTGTGAGGTTTCCAAGAACCTAGTAGTTTCAGTTGCATTTACTATTGGGCTATGGAGTCATATGTGCAACCTCCCTTTGTAAACTTTCAAAGCCTGCCTTTATTCACACAAATTGATTGTTATTTCTGCTGCAAACTGAAAGAAAAGAAATGCTCGAGCAGCGAGCTTATTTCCTGCACTAGCCTACTCTAACCAGTTCTACAATTTGGTTAAGTAAAGGTTGATTTCCATAGTATCCATTCAAGCAATTTTAAAACTGAAGCAACCTTGTCTCTGTTATTGATCAACAGATGATGTCTGAAAAGTAACAACCGTAATAAGAACTCTTTCTGGAAATCATACTCACCTGAAAACATGTGTGACCTAAGGAAATCTGAAATTTTTGGGTTCTCTGAAATGTATGACTCCATGAAGGATGCCACTGGATCTCTGAAATAGAGATCAGAAACATGTTGATCCATGAAGAACTCCTTCTCAGCCATGACTACTTCCTTGTTGAAAGATTGTTTACTTTCTTGCTTTCTTATAATCAAATCTTGATCATCAATAACCACAACTTCCTCTTCATAATAATGATCACAAGAGGATGACAAAACAGGATTTACATCATATGGATTAGGATCATCTAAGAACATATAATTACCTAAATCAATGGTTACCATAGGCTCAACTTGGTTTTCAAACTGATCATAAACTTCACATGCATACATGTCTCTGGAATACTCTGCAAATGTTGAAGAATTCAGATCTGAATCTGAAATGAGTTCATATGCTTGCTTTTGTTCCATATTTGTTTTACCTTCATTACCTTCATGTTCAAAATCTGAAGTGTACTGACATTCTGCTTGCTCATGTGCATGCAGATTTTCAAAGTCAACCCGCTCTCGGATCCTCCTGGAAACACGGATGTTCTCCTCCACTCCTTGAGCATCTTCAAACAATTGTGTTAAGGATGAGGACTTCCTTTCCAACAAGAGAAGAAATAAATCTGAATGTTGAGCCATAGCATAGTACAACATGGCATCCATTTCAGTGGGTCGGATATCCAAAGGCATGTCATGATAAATGTGATAAAACCTTTGATTGAAGATAGGAAAACCTTCATCCAACTCTCTTTTCAAAGCATGAAAATCAGCAAAGTAATAATCTAATGATTTGTTCTTGCCCCAATACTTCAAGAAAACATTAGAGAACTTGATCCAAGAGCCAATAGAATCAACTCTCAGAACCTTAAACCATACAACAACATCTTTGATCAAGGACTTAGAGAACATTATAATGATCACATCATCATGAACAATCTGAAATGGATCAACAAAATCCTCAAAGGATTCCAAGTGCCTCTCAACTAAAACTTGATTCTCTCCAGAAAACCAGGGAAGATATTCAAAGCATTCAAGAGGATAAGGATGAAGGAGATAAGGAAACCTTAAAGTCTTGAACATCTTAATCCTGATCCTAATTTGAAAGGTAGTGGGATGATCATGAAAGTTAGCAGGTTGGTGACAAGGTTCAACAGTAATTCCAAAAGGTGATGAAGTCTGAGTAGTTTTAGAATCAATCTTAACTTCCTTAAGGTTACATGACTGATCGGATTCAAAAGGAATTTGAATAGAGTGATCATTTCTATGAATGGGATGAGGTAAAGCTATTGAATCTACATTTACAATATAAGCAGGATGCAAGCTTTCCTCTTCTAAAGTTGGATATATACCAGAAGGATGATGATTTTCTGAATATACAAAATAAAAAATGATTCTATTTACATGCGAAGGAAAAAGAATGAAAGAACTGATAAAGAAATACAATAGTTCATGAAGCAAACTAATTAACTGATACCTGGATTTAGAATTCAGCCTCTTCATCTTATGTCAACCAGATCCTCCCCAGTGGAGTCTATTAATTGTGGAGTCGCCAGGCAAATTGATACAATCAATTTTGTTTCCTCCCTTTATCTAACATCAAAAGTCAGATCTATGTCATTCTCCCAGGGAAACTAGCTTCACTTTCGTTCCCTGGCAACGACGCCAATTTGTTATCACTCCAGGAGTCTTCCCTGACTGAAAAGGGAATGAGCTTGGTAACTTAACTTATTCTCTCAATGTTTACTCAAGTGGATCAAGTCAGGTGACTGATACAAGGTTCATTCAATCAAAACATCCATAGACACAATCATATAGACAAGGATTTTAGCCAACTCTATTCAGAGGATTTAATAAAGGTGAATGTGTGGAGAGATCTTATCCTACCAGCAGAAACATACATAAACAATATATATGAATGGCCAATATAATAAGCAAGGAATACTTGTAAATCTTAGTTTATCAGTGTAATGACAAGATCACAGTTCTCAGACACTAGATAAACATAAGAAATGAAATAAATCATTCAAATACAAGCATATAATGGACAAGAGGTAAATCTGAACATTATAGGCAAACGAAGCTTATATTATGAAATGATATGAGAAGTTTGGGAGTACAAGCAATGTATAATCCCCAAAGTCAAACCCCTCCTTAGCCTCCCCTCAAGGCCTATAGTTTTTACAAATCAGTTCCAGATCCTACGAAAATGGATCTGAATATGCTAATAATAAAAAGTCAAAACAGTTTCACAAATTTAGGAAGTAAACCTATCTTAAGGGTCAAACACTTATCACTAAATCTTCAACAATCCTCGACAACTGCAATGATCTTCATAATCTTCAATAATCTTGTGGAGTGATGATAAGGCAACTTGGAATCTTTTCTTTGACAGTTGGGCAATATCTTTGCCAAAAAATAGAAAGGCCCCTTAACCTCTTTGTCTTTATATCTGCTTCAAAAACTGGAAAGGGAGGTTAATCTGTATTCCATTAAATCTTATTTTTCATAAGAAACCATCCCCATATAATCTAGAAACAAAAATGCTCAATCTGAGCAAAAAGAGGAGCATTATGCCAGTCTCTGCGTTTTCGGTGATTTAGAGGCCAAAATTTGTGCTGAGTAAGCCACCAAAAATCTTAGTTTCGATGGTTAAGAACACCTTTTGAAACCCGTGCAAGCCACCAAAACCGCAAGCTTGAGAAATCTAAAATATCATATAGTGGCATAATACTTGTATCATGTTTTCTACTATCCGAGTGCTCTGTGGATAACTGAGAACTGAGTGAAGGTTATCTTTCCAAGATATTGCATTTCTTTCTTTCCAAATCAAAAAATGTGATACAAGAGAGCGACAAAGAGGACATTTTGGCTTCAGCAAACTCCCATACTTTATCTCGATAATAGTGAGTGATTCATAAATCTTTCCCATACAAACTAGCTTTAGATGCTTCCTCACTACTCATGTAAGTTGCTCTTACAGCAATAGGGAAAGCATTTCTCAGAACTTTAACTAACCAAGGCTCTCCTGTTGAGAATGAAGGCAATCCTTTGGAAGAATACTAATACCAGGAAAAATCAAGTCTGCACCTTCAATACTAAAGTGAGGAACTTCACCACCCTTGAGTACAAAAGATTGAAGAAGCATTGGATCCTTCCTCATGTACAGAGTAAGTCAAAGAATGAAAACTTAGCACCTAGGGTTTCTTCTCTGTCAAACTTGTTGGCTCGGCACAGGACACCCCAAATCTATACAATAATGACTTGATTCTGGAAGTTCGATGGATACCTTCAAACCTTGCATTTCTTGACCATGATTCGACACTTGTAATATCAACAAAAAACATTTGGCAGAGGCAAATGAAATCTGAAACTCAGCGCAAATTCCACTTGCTCGTGGTTCTTCCTTGTGACTTGGAGTTTGGTTAGTGATGTGTCTTGACTCATAGATTTGGCATGTCTATTGGGACTATGTGTTAACTCGTGGATTAACTCATGCGTGACTTGTATCTTGGCTATGACTTGTGGCTAGCATGTGGGCTTTCCAAACTTTTTTTTTTTTTTTTAAACCATAAGACCTAAAAGGCTAGGTTTGATTTAATTTGAAATGATACTCAGAATTAGGCATAAGAATTAGGCATGTAGTTTTGATGTGATATGGCTTAGGTTTAGAATCACTTCGAGCACCCACCACTTTACAACAAAAATGCATATTATTGTTTGACAGTATAAAACCCAATAAATCTAGGGTTACAGACTAGGTATCATTTATTTTTCATTTTTGTATTGTAGGTCTAGAGGAAGAAACCAAAGAATTTATGGGCAAGAGTGATCAATGGGAGCAGGTCAAAGATTAATAGGAAGTTGAGGGATTATGACAACAAGACATTGACCAAAAGACTATAGAAAGAAATAGTAAAATTGAGAGAGAGATGAAAAGGCTCTCAAAAGTACCATTACATTTTTAATCGCTAAGATAATCAATTATAACCAAGAATCATTTAAGAATTTCTTAATCATAACATCAGAAGATAAACATTTAGATATTTAAAAGCCAAAAACAGAGTATACAAAGATAAATTCTACAACTTTAACTTCTTTTAAATGATCAGATACAGAAAACATAAATGATTACGAAGATAGGAAGAACCATTCAACTAAGAGAAGAAAACATCACCAAAGCTAACATGCAGGAATCCTGTGAAATGCCCTTTTATTATTGGTAGATCTCTAATAAAAATTACAGTGCTTACATCTTTCTTGGGTGTAAAGATCAACCCTCAGTACTTTGAAATTTTAAGTATATATAGAAAAGATTACAATCGATCCTGTCATTAATGATCAGGATGTGGCAAAATATAATGTTAACTAACTAGATAACATAATACTAAATTGTAGGAACTGCTTATGATCTGTCGAATTCTCCATGCTGATTTTGGGGGAAGTTGTTGGCAAGTCATCAACTTGACTTTGACTATTCTGGATGTTGACTTGTACGTTCACCTCATCTTCTACTCGATCAATTCGCACAACTCTTTCCATCTTTTCTTATTTGGGATAGTGACTTTCAGCAACCTACGGTAGATTTCATCCATCTCGATATTTTAGGCAAAAGTTAGTCTGGTGATAAAAATGTACTTGATTTCATGTTGGATATTGAGATCCAACTGGAGAGTTTCTAGGAATTCCTTTCCTATTATGCTTCCCTATATCCCTGAGAATTTGGAGCTGTCCTTTGCCACCATGGAAATATTTTGCTTGTAGTCGGGAAGTGTCATCAGCTTGTCATTTACAACCAATAAACCAGGAATACCTTTCTTATGTAATGCCTCGATCTTGCTGAAGAATCTCTGAAATCCTCTCTCCATGATTTGGGATTTCTCCTCCAGTTGCAACATCAGTCCTCTTTTAGTCAGAATTGTCTTTACTTCGAGGATAATCTCCGTAGTTTCCCATCTCTTCTTTAGTTTTTGAATTGAGAAACCTGATGATTTTATTTGCTTCTGTGGGCATTTCTCCCAACTCTCCCTTGATCCTGTTGATGGTCTTCTTGCTCCTCAACACCAGCTCATGTTGTTCAAACATTATTTGCACCATGGGCCAGATTTCATTTATGGATTTGGAGATATCCATCCAAATGGTCTCTTTGGCTTCTACTAGTGTTTTTCCCACAATTGTCTGCTTTTGCAGCTGTTGTAGCTCATGTTTCTGTTTTTCTGATGTGTGTCTCTCTGTATTTTAGCTGGCTTGGAAATAAGATTTAAGCTCCTAGAGATTCTCTATCTCTTTTTCCATCCTTTTGATTTTTTATTCTTGTAAGGTCATCTCTTCCATTGATCTTGCTAGCTCCACAGATTTTTCTAGAGCTGTCAATGGGGTGACTGATGGAAGTTCTGTTGTGGTAGATGTTGAAGCTATTACTATGCTAACACCTGTGAGGGGAAATTATCTCAGTGGGATGACTTCCATGGGTGTTTTTTGTTCCTTCTCCTTTACTAACCTTTCCATATCTGCTTCCATCTCTTTTAGTTGTGCAATTGTTCCATGATCAAATTAAGCATCTCGTCCTTCTCACCTTCTGTCTCAGCCATCTCTTTGGCTTATGAGTCTTCTGTAGAATATAGCTTTAGTTGTTTCCTTAAAGATGTTATGTCATCATTCTTTTTCTTGAGCATCTCCTCAGCTGCTTTCACATTTGAGGGGTCATACCCAATTTTGAGCACCAATTCTTCTAAGGACTTAATCATGTTATCCTTTGCAAAGGATGATATTTTCTCCAGCTTTAATTGGGTCTGAAAATTGTTCAAAGAAACCTATAATTTGGCAGAAGAAGTGGAAGCATTGGCCAATGTTGAGAAAACCATCTCTCCAGTCTACCTATGCAAATCCATTTGGTCAGCTGGATGAACAGCCATAGCATCAAATTCAAGTGTGGATCTTTTGTAGTCAGAGATTTTCTTTGGATGAGGTACTTGTGTCTACAGAAAGGCCATGTACATTCTCCCCTTCTCTGTTTTGAAAGAAGAGAGCAACCTATGTTGTGTTGTTGATGTTTTCTTCTAGAATTGAGCATAAGTGTTGTTGGCCAGCCTCTCATTTTTCTTCTTAATCATATCATATTTCTCAAAAATACTCAGCTTTGCAGCTCCTTGAGTTGGTTGATTGATCAGTTAGGTGTCAGTCTATTTCTTGGATGAAGGAGTAGATGCGATCTGTTGGCTGCTGGAGAAAAGAGATGACTTCTCTCCTTCAACCACTATGGTAGACTAAGTCTCTTCCTCTCCAAACTTGCCAGTTGTGTGACTGATCTTGGGCCTTTTGTGTAAACCTAGAACTCTTCCTATGACACTTCAGTGACTGAAGGCGAGACATCCTTCCTGAGTCTTTTCTCATTAGGTGCCTATGGTGTAGTGGTTTGTGAGATGACAGCTGGAGTGGGTTGTGGTTCTGTGTCTTCTAGAGTGTTTACCTCCCACTCTGTCTGGTTTGAAAATTTCTCGATATCTGGTTTGAATGCATGAGCATATGGGGAATTTTTATTCTTCGATCTCATCTCTGCAATAATCCCACACGGATCATAGTGCCAAGAGAAACTAGTGCCAAACTTCATCTCCTTTAGTAGCTTATTTTCCTCTTCCCCAGTGGCTCGACTGTTGCAGATAAATGATCATATCTTCCCTTTAATTATCAATTGTTGTTTCTTATTCAAAGCTACAAAATGTATGTCATCTGAATTTATCATTTGCCTGATGTATTCCAAGGAAAATATCCTAACATGAACATATTTGGGAAATTTATAAGGAGCCAACTCACATCCATAAATTCTAATTTCTGTGTGATTCTGATACAGATACCATTCTCCAGTCTTGGCGAGGCCTGAGAGGTGTAAAATTATTTGGATCTCCTCATTTATCCTCGGCTCTTGTCTACCGCTGAGAAAGCTTACCACCGGGTGGTAAAACGGCTCAATAAATTGCTTGAAACTAAACTCTATGGAGTTTTTTCTAAGTAGGAAAGTCCAAGTGACAAGCTGTGGTTTGTCGTCCTAGTCCATTTTCTGCATGGGGAAAGGGAACTTATCTACTTGAAAGAATACGAACATGTAAGCTAGTATTGAAGAATATTGGAACATGCCCTCTGTGGGAAATTTGAAAAGCTACTCATGCATGTTCTCGGCTAGGAAACTGTTGTATTCGAACTGGGTGGTGGCCTTTTCTTCGGTGGAGAAAATAGATAGGAACCCCAAGATGGGCTCATCCACCCATTCGTCTGAGAAATAACCGAGCAAATAACATAACGATGAAATGATTTGGTTACCTCTTTCTAAAAACATGGAGGAATGGTAAGGGGGATTTTTCTTGGGGAATTGGGCATCTTGTGGGAGAAAAAGCTCAAAAATATTCACTCTCTGGGGAAAAGACAAATTCTTGGACATTTCAGTTATAACTTCAAAGGTGAAAAGAGAGGGGGATCCGGCTCTAGATATTCGCATCATTTGGTCAATGGCCTCGAGTTTGATAGTGAAAAGGATTTCTCCACACGATGAAACAATGGTTCTCTGATCGGGAAGGTAATGCGCCTGGCACTTGAGGGAGACCTTGGGAAAATGGTGGATTTGGGGAAACAGATACAGGGGGAGATTGGACTCCCAGATCCCAATCTCATCACTTTGATCCAGGAAAGTTTCCCTAAACCATGAATGTAATTTGGCAAAGTCAAATTCCCACCTGGTCTCTGAGATCAGGTAGTCTTTTTCAGCTAGCAAGATCTAGTTGAGATCGCAGGAGGCGGGACGAAAGGATTTTCCTTGACCTCTGATTTCTTAGATTTTGGTGCCATCAATTTCCACTGGTACCTGCAAACTGAAACAAAAACGTTAGTAGGTGATTGGCTTTATCTTGGTTACTGGCTAAAAATGGTAGGGGAAAAAGAAATTATGGTATGTAGGAAAAGTGCAGAATGCGATAATGGCAAGGACGGGATTAAAACTGGGAAAACGGATATCCATTGGGCGCGAAGGACAAGTCAGAAAGCTAACGGATATGTTAACCAGTATTAAATGGCCAACGGATCACTTGATATATGAGGTAGAAAGTAAAGGACGGGTGACGAGTGTGTCAGGATGACATGGAGGGAGGTGACTAGAGGATAGGAGAATGGGATATGACATGTGATAGGTGAATGGAGGGGAAAAAATGACAGAGTAATGAGACAAGACTTATAAGAGGAGGTAGTGCAGCATGACATCATGAGACAGCGGGATAGTGGAGAATGATGTCATGAGGCAACGGTGGTAAAGAAATGCCGATATGGAAGTATGTCGGAGGGGGGGGTAACCAGTAAATGGTTTAGAATGGAGGGGGTCCGACGTAGTGTATTTGCGCCACATTAAGATGGGCCCCATCGGGAAAAACCACCCATATTAGACCCCCCCCCACCATTAAATATAGAACGATCGGGGGGGTCCAGAATTTCCTGTCAGCCGTCGATCTAAGCGACAATAGATCAATCGTAGATCTATGCGCCCTATTTAATTTCCATATCGGACCCCCCCCCCCCCCCCCCCCTCGCTGTTAAATATAGAACAGTCGAGGGGGTCTGGAATCTCTTGTTAACCGTAGATCTATGCACCGTGAGATCGATCGTAGATCTATGCGCACTTTTTAATTTTCAGGTGTGAATCAAAAGATTCAGCCAAAACTTAGGATAATGCTTTTTTGGGGGGGGTTTGCTTTGCTTCCCTTTCATTTTTTCACCATGGGGTTAGGAAACACACTTCAAACATCCAAATCATGAATTTTCATCGATCATCATGCATGTTTTATTGAAGAAAATTGGCTAGCCTATGTTCTATCCTACCTACCTACACATTTAGCCCAGATTAGACTATTGGGCTAAGAAATTACTCTACCCTGGGGATATTTGATCAATATTAAACAGTTTGATCAAATTTATTCGCTACCTAACCTATCTACTTGGATAAGATTAAACAGTTTAGCCAAGTCTTATTCACTAAACCTATCAACATAAATTCAAAGAGACTTAACCATCATTAAATTGTATGGATCAAGTCATTGTTATTGCATGGGGCTTTTATCCATTTTCTTTTATGCCCTCTTTTATTCTTTTTCTTTTATTTATTTTCTTTTTTCTTTCTTTTCTTTTTCTTTCTTTTATTTTCTTTCTTTTCTTTCTTTTCTTTCTTTTTTCTTTCTTTTTTCTTTCTTTTTGAAAATAATTTGCAAGAATAAAATATTATTTCCAACCAAACTACATCAAGAGTAAAAATCTCCAGTCACCAGTTGATCCTATGAAATATAGGGTTATAACGGTGGCTCGACCTGGGGATGGTGCTCTCCTTGTGAGGTGCCAAGATCCTGTTTCCTGATGTCTGTAAAAATTTTCTCCATTTCTTATTCTGCAATTTGATTTGTTTTTTATTTTGTGAATGTTTTGGTGGCACTGGTCAGTGGCTTAGGGCCTTCTCTGCGGGCTTCAACCATCTAATCAATATCACCCACACACAACCTGAATGTAAAAACAAAAAATGGTATGTACAATGGAAAAGGATTTGTGATATCTTTATTGGGGTGGAAAATAATGCTTCAACATTCTGTCGTTCACAGGTCCACCTGGCAGGTCTGTTCCATCATTGTTTTTGAGAAAAAATGTTTTATTTCCTCTGAATGCTTGAATGGTGTAAGGTCCTTTCCATAAGCTATAAAATTTTCCATGCTTACCCTTATCCTCATTTCTAGAATCCCATTTCAGAACCAAGTTGCCTAACTCAAAATCATCTTCTTTAGTCCTTCTGTCAAAAATATTTTTGATGTTCTCCTGGATGACCTAAGTTTTGTTGTATACCTCTTCTCTATACTGCATTGAATGAATCATTTGGTTTATCCTCCTTTGGACATCATTTGGCTCTACTTGCACTTCCTGCAATAGTTTCATGACAGAGACTCCTAAGGAAAGGGGAAAAACCGCTTCAATACCATACACCAATTGGTATGGAGACATGCCAATTGATGTTTTGGTGCTTATTATATCATCCCAGAGCACGAAAACCAACTTATTATGCCATGATTTCTTATTTTATTGCAGTGTTTTCCTGAGAATGTTCACCGGAATTTTGTTTGAGGACTCAACTAGCCCATTTCCTTGAGGATAATAAGTTGTTGAGTGTCCCAAAGTAATGTGGTATTGGCTGCAAAAATCTATGAGTCTTTTGGATCTGGAGGTCGCTGCATTGTCAACTATAATTTTTCTGGGGCATCCAAAACGAGACAAGATATTAGTTTCTAAAAATTTAATGATCAAGGAGTCGATATCTTGCCTACATGGCATAGTCTTGATCCACTTTGTGAAGTAGTTTGTGGCTGTGAGGATCCACTTGTGTTGGCCTGAGGAAGACAAATGTATTTCTCCAATGAAGTCTAAACCCTATTGTTGGAAAGGAGCTTCAACCGAGATGGGTTTCATGGGGAGAGGCAGAACTTCCTTTTACCTTCGAAAACCTGGCATTTATGACAAGAAGTAACTTTTCGATGAACATCAACAAACAATGTAGGGCAGTAGAAACTAGCTCTCAAAATCTTGTTAGTTGTGGTCTTCCAACTCAAATGTCCACCACAGTCTCCTGCATGGAAATCCTGCAGAACCCTGTCAGCTTCATCTTTTAATAGGAAATTACGCAAGATACCACCAGGATCTTTCCAATAAAGATTACCTTCTAGAATACAAAATTTCAATGCTTTCAGTTTAATAAATCTAGCTTTGGTCTTAGTAAAACCAGGAGGAGATTGTAAGTTATGAAGTACAAAAATGAGGTATGCATACCAAGGAGAGTTTAAGAATACCTCCTTTACATTTGGAGTCGCCTGCTCTTCCTGCTCGCCAACTGCAGCCAAAAAATTAATATCTAGAGCATGAAAATTAGATTCAGCCATTGGTTTGGCCAAACCCTGTCCTTTGATTAGTTTAGTAGGTTTTATTTCAATGTCATATTCCAGAATAACCGCAATGCATTTTCCTCTCTTACCATTTGGATTATCCTGAGTCAGGATATCCTTTACCACTATGTTTGGAATGTAATTGTGTGAGAATGAATAATATAGACTATGGAATCCTTTATGGAATTTACCAGGGCAAAAGCTTATTTCTCCATTATGTTGTAGTTCAACGCAACGTCTCTCAAAGCTTTGTTGAAAAATGTTATGAGTTGTTTGTACCCTTCATTGTTTTTCTGCAACAACACTGTTGCGATGGTGTGTTCAGATGCAAAAGAGAAAATATAAAATACTTTGGTGTAATCTGGGCTGATCAAAACTGGGGCTTGGGTGAGTGCATGTTTCACCTTCTCAAATGACTGTTTGGAATCAGTGTTCCATATGATTTTTGGGTCTTTTTTCAACATATTTGTGATGTTCCTAAGAAGCTCGGCCAAGTTGGGTATGAATCTTCTAAGGAAATTTATTTTGCCAATGAATGATTGTAGCTCTTTGATGTTCCTAGGGTGTTCCACTTTCTGGATGGCTTCTATTCTATTGGGGTCTATTTTAATTCCATCTTTAGAGATTATGTGTCCCAACAACTTACCTTCCTCTAAACTGAAAAGACTTTTCTTTGGATTCAATGAAATCCCAAATTTCCTACACTTCTCAAACATGCGTCTGAGATGTTGCAAGTGTTCCTCATCATATTTGGAGTAGACAGTCACATCGTCCATATATATGACTATAAATATCCCAAGCTCATCCACAAAAGCAATATCCATTGCTCTTTGAAAAGTGACACCAACGTTCATCAGACCAAAGGGCATTTTCACATACATGAAAGTTCCCCATGGTGTAGTGAATGATGTTTTCTCTTGATCTTCTAGGTGCACAAGGACTTGGTTGTAGCCCGAGAAGCCGTCTAGTAAGGAGATCCTATTGGCACCAACTACCTTCTGTAAAATGTGGTCCATTTTGGGAAAAGGGTAATTGTCTTTGAGGGATACTTTGTTCAGATTTCTGAAATCTATGCAAAGTCTGGTCTCACTAGTTTTCTTCCTGGTAGGAACTAGGTTAGAAACCCATTTGGAAAATCTCAAAGGGACTGTAATTTTTGCATCATACATCTTTTTTGTTTCTTTCTTTATCAGGGGAAGCAACTTGGGATTGATTCTCCTAAGTTTCTGCCTAAAATGTTTGTGTTCTTCTTTTATGGGAATCCGATGTTGTATGATACTTGTGTCGTAGGATTTTAAGTCCTCATAACCCCAAGCAAACACATCTACATATTCCTTAAACAGTTCAATGTATTTGCATTTTTTCTCGTGGGGTAGGGATTTGGAAAGTTTTATCATCTTGGGTTTTTCTTATGTTCCTATGTTGCACTCTTCAACCTCTTTACCACTAGATTCAATTTTTGGTTTTTTGGCTACATCGTTAAAATCGAACAAGTCTTCCAGTGGAACTAAACCTCCAGGTAACACATTATTTTTCAACTGTAGAATACCAGAATCTATCTCATTTTCATTCAATTCATCTGCATCTACTTTATTTTCATTCAACTCTTCGGAATCTACGTTATTTACACTACCAGCTTCAGAAACAGATTTATTTACATCATCATCATCATCATTCTCTAAATCTATATTTGTACATTCGAAATCATTCTTACACTGTAGGAAGTCTTCAATTTGATCATCATTCACAAATATCTGCGAGTATTTGATGTTATATGGAACAGTTTGTTTTCACTTCACTTCCACTGTGTATTTGCAAGTGGGACGGAAGGGTATTTTGCAGATAGTTGCTGACGTGGCCAACCCGTCTGCGAATATGTTTTGTCCCCTGGGCATTACCTGCAAATCGATTTCAGTAAAACATTGAAGAGATTCCAAAGCAGCATTTCTATAAGCTCTAAATCTGGGATGTTTAGCTAGATACTCACCTTTGATTTTCTTGACAATCAGTTCAAAATCACCCCTTACCATAATCTGTTTGGCACCAACTTTTTTCAGTAGTTTCAGGCCGAGCATCAAAGCTCCGTACTCAGCTATGTTGTTAGTGCATTGGAAATTCAGTTTGTAAGAATGGATCTATGAATACCTTGATTTGTGATTATGTAACCAAACTATATCTCCATCTCCCTCTTTACTCACTGCACCATCAAAATCCATGCTCCAAAAATCTACTGGCAATTCCTCACTTTCCACAGTTTCATCATTTCTTGCCTCAGTGATTTCTCTATCCTCTTCCGAATTATGTGTATCATCTTCCATCTAAGCGATTTGTTCTTCCAAAACACCATCATTGTATAGAATGAAAGAATCCAGATCAGAGTGTGCAGAGTATAGTGGGTAATTGTGTGGCTTTTCCTGACTACTGACCATATACTTCTTCAGAGTTTCTCTATACAGTCTTCTCCGTTGTCCAAATACTAGGATGGTGGCGTAAGACATATCTAGTTGTAGGGTTCCTTTCAGCTTAGCCCCCCATGATCTTGACAGTAACATACCATATTTTGGGGGAATGTTTGCAACTACTATATCCATTACCATACTCTTTGTTGGGATTTGAGCTAGGGTGATGCATAAATCCTTAATTATCCCCATGCATTTGACCTTGCTAGAGTCAAAAGAATGCAAATCCTTGTAGGTTATGGTGACCTCAAGTCCCAACTTTCCATCACATCTTTGGGCATCAGGTTGTGAGAGGCACCTGAATCCGTCATAGCATTGTGTAGCATCAAGTCGTGGATATTTAGGCTGATGTAAAAAGGGGCCACAACACCGTTATCGGTTTGATCATCAACTTCAGGACCAAACAAGAGCTCTGGTTGGTCATCAGCAAGATTTACTGTGTCCGAGTAATTTCCAAATCTAACATTTTAGGGCCTTCATACCTATCTCTGGTTTGATGCTCAAGGCTTTAATCACTTGCGACCTGTAAGCGTTCTTTCTCATCAAATCAGGGAGGGGAATGTGAATCTTCAATTTAGCTAGTTCCCCTTCAAGGATGAAAGTGGTGGAAGCTTTTCTTGAGCTCTGCACTTCTGGTCCATCCATCGGAGTCCTATGGGAAGAAACACTTGGTTGACTAGTTGACGAATCCTTGATCTGATTTGATCTTTGTAAAATTTTGGGGTTTCTTTTTGCAGGAGGTTCGGTATTGTTTCTCTCAGGGACTTTATTGGGAGAAGTTTCCGAGGTTTTCTTAATATCGACTGTCTTCTTTGTTTCAGTGGCCTTCTTTGTTTTAGCTGCCTTCTTTGGAGGGTTGTCATTTTCCCTCTTTCTTCTCAGGTTATACTACCTGTGTACATCCATTATAGAATTTTCAAAGGCATGTTGTTATGTCTCCTCCACTTCCTCGTTTACCTCCGTTTGTGAAAGGAGGAAGAGTTCGTGCTCTTCC
Source organism: Picea engelmannii (assembly GCA_009831015.1). Taxonomy (NCBI): domain Eukaryota; kingdom Viridiplantae; phylum Streptophyta; class Pinopsida; order Pinales; family Pinaceae; genus Picea; species Picea engelmannii. Next base: position 51,471 of record ML811337.1, read on the forward strand.
TGAGTAATAAAAATGGATTCATCATCGTGAATGCCCATGAGGTTTATATGAGTATCATCCAATTCTTCGATTATCTCCTCACCTTCATCAGCATAATTTTCCTGGAGGGGTGGTCTAATCTGTTGATCAGGCCCCCTCTGTTCTCTTTGATCCCTCAGATCTCTCTGCCTGATCTAAGGAGGATTTCTTCTGAAGTTCGGATTCTGAATCTGAGGAGCGGCTTGGTTTTCCATGGGTGGATTTCTGTCAGTTATAGTAAGCCTCTCCATAATTCTCTCCATATCTCTGGCTAGAGAATTTAATTTGGCATCTGAAGAGGAAGTGGAAGGCTCTTTCTTGATCGTGACACTCCTTTTTTTTTGTCTAGCTCTTCTGGCTAAAATATTTTCTTCCACACTAACGACACTTTTCTGCATGTCTTCCAGAGTAGCAAAGCTTCTTTCCCTTAGTTGATACGACATGTCAGCATCGAATCCATCGGGTAATTTTATTAATGCCAAACCTTGAGGTGGTTTGATATCAGCTGGAATTGCATTGTATGGATTGTTGAAATGAGTGCAGTGATCTTGCACTATCTCTCCTTGGTTCCTTCTGATATTCTCATATTCTGACAAGATCTGGAGAGGATTTTTCTTTACCTCCCACCTGTCAAGGAAACTTCGATGAAAAGCAGCAATGTCAGTTATGGAAGCAACACATAAGGTTTTGAACCACTTTTTGACTTCTCCAGTCAGACTCTGTGCAAATAGTCTCATCTACACATCAACTTCATCTACCTCCTGTAAATCAAAATAATCCTTCATTTTGTCAACATGTTGTTGTTCATTCAGAGGACCAGTACTATCAAACCGAGGGAGTCTGGTTTGATAATCCTGAGGTGTGGCATGTAAAGGAGCTACCAACACCAATGGAGCATATCTTGCTACCATGATTGGTGGAGGAGGTTGAACAACAACATGTGTTATTGGAGGAGAGGTGACTGAAGTTGTGGAAGATGAAGGGCTGGGAGGAGTTGAATGAACTAGTTGAGGTTTAATAGAAGTTGCAGCAATAGTCAAGGTAGAAAGTTTGACTAACTTTTGAAAGTGAGCTTTGTCTAAGGCTTGATCAAGATTCACAACTAGATCTTCTAGCTTGTCAAATTCCTGGAGAAATCATTGAACAACGTCAACTCTGGGAGAAAGTATTTCAGGGGTCCTGGGTTGAAGAAAGGTTTGATCTAAAACTGTTTCACTTACAAAGCGGGTATATTTGGAAAAAGTTAGTCTGGTGATAAAAATGTACTTGATTTCATGTTGGATATTGAGATCCAACTGGAGAGTTTCTAGGAATTCCTTGCATGTTATGCTTCCTTGTATCCTTGAGAATTTAGAGTTGTCCTTTGCCACCATGGAAATATTTTGCTTGTAGTCAGGAACTACCATCAACTTGTCATTTAGAACCAATAAACCAGGAAGACCTTTCTTCTGTAATGCCTCGATCTTGCTGAAGAATATCTGAACTCCGCTCTCCATGATTTGGGCATTCTCCTCCAGTTGCAACATCAGTCCTCTTTTAGTCGGACCTCTCTTGACTTCGAGGATGGTCTCCATCATATCCTCAATCTTCAAGTTTTCCAGCTCTTCTTTAGTTTTTGAATTGAGAAACCTGATGATTTAATTTTCTTTTGTGGCATTTCTCCCAACTCTCCCTTGATCCTGTTGATGGTCTGCTTGCTCCTCAACACCAGCTCATGTTGTTCAAACATGATTTTCACCGTGGGCCAGATTTCATTTATGGATTTGGAGATATCCATCCAAATGGTCTCTTTGGCTTCTGCTAGTGTTTTGCCCACAACTGTCTGCTTTTGCAGCTGTTGTAGCTCATGTTTCAATTTTTATGATGTGTGTCTCTCTGTATTGTAGCTGGCTTGGAAAGAAGATTTCAGCTCATGAAGATTCTCTATCTCTTTTTCCAGCCTTTTGATTTATGATTCTTGTAAGGTCATCTCTTCCATTGATCTTGCTAGCTCCACATATTTTTCTAGATTTGCCAATGGGGTGACTAATGGAAGCTATGATGTGGTAGTTGTTGAAGTTGTTACTGTGCTAGCTCCTGTGAGGGGAACTTCACTCAATGGGATGACTTCTATGGGTGTTTCTTGTTCCTTCTCCTTTACTAACCTTTCCAGTTCTGCTTCCATTTCTTTTAGCTATGCATTATGTTCCATGATCAACTTAAGAATCTCCTCCTTCTCACCTTCTGTCTCAGCCATCTCTTTGGCTTGTGAGTCTTCTGTAGCAGACAGCTTTAGTTGTTTCCTAAAATATGCTATGTTAGCATTCCTTTTCTTGAGCATCTCCTTAGCTTATTTCACATTTGAGGGGTCATACCCAATTTTGAGCACCAATTCTTCTAAGGACTTAATCCTGATATCCTTTGCAAAGGATGATATTTTCTCCAACTTTAATTGGGTCTGAACATTGTTCATAGAAACCTATAATTTGGCAGCAGAAGTGGAAGCATTGGCCAATGTTGAGAAAACCATCTCTCCAGTCTGCCTATGCAAATCCATCTGGTCAGTTGTATGAACAACCTTAGTATCAAATTCAAGTGTGGATCTTTTTTAGTCACAGATTTGCTTTGGATGAGGTACTTGTGCCTGCAGAAAGGCCATGTACATTCTCCCCTTCTCTGTGTCGAAAGCAGAGAGCATCCTATGTTGTGATGTTGATGTCTGCTTCCAGAATTGAGCATAAGTGTTGATGGCTAGCCTCTCACTTGTCTTCTTAATCATATCATATTTCTCAAAAATACTCAGATTTGCAGCTCCTTAAGTTGGTTGATTGATCATTGAGGTGTCAGTTTGTTTCTTGGATGAAGGAGTAGACATGATCTACTGGTTGTTGGAGAAAAGAGATGATTGCTCTCCTTCGACCACTGTGGTAGACTGGGTCTCTTCCTCTCCAGACTTGCTAGTTGTGTGACTGATCTTGGGACTTTTTGTGTAAACCTGGAACTCTTCTTATGACACTTCAGTGACTGAAGGTGATACATCCTTCCTGCATATTTTATCCTTAGGTACCTTTGGTGTAGTGGTTTGTGAGATGACAGCTGGAGTGGGTTGTGGTTTTGTGTCTTCCAGAGTGTTTACCTCCCACTCTGTCTGATTTTCAAATTTCTTGATCTCTGGTTTGAGTGCATGAGCATATGGGGAATTTTTATTCTTCGATCTCATCTCTGCAATAATCCCACATGGATCATAGTGCCAAGGGAAACTGGTGCCAAAATTCATCTCCTTTAGTAGCTTGTTTACCTCTTCCCCATCAGCTCGACTATTGCAGATAAAGGATCCTATCTGGCCTTTAATTCTCAACTGTTGTTTCTTCTTCAAAGCTACAAAATGTATGTCGTCTGAATTTATCATTTTCCTGATGTGTTCCAAGGAAAATATCCTAATAGGAACATATCTGGGAAGTTTATAAGGAGCCATCTCACATCCATAAATTCTGATTTCTGTGTGATTCTAATACAGATACCATTCTCCAGTCTTGGTGAGGTTCGAGAGGTGTAAAATTCTTTGGATCTCCTCATTTATCCTCGGCCCTTGTCTACCATTGAGCATGCTTACCACTAGGTAGTAAAATTGCTCAATAAATTGCTTGAAACTAAACTTTGTGGAGTTTTTTCTTAGTAGCGAAGTCCAAGAAGTGACAAGTTGTGGTTTCTCGTCCTGGTCCATTTTCTACATGGGGAAAGGGAACTTATCTTCTTGAAAGAATATGAACATGTAAGCCAGTATTGAAGAATACCGGAACATGCCCTCTATGGGAAATTTGAAAAGTTGCTCATGCATGTTCTCGGCTAGGAAATTTTTGTAGTCGAACTGGGTGGTGGCCTTTTCTTCGGCAGAGAAAATAGATAGGAACCCCAAGATGGGCTCGTCCACCCATCTGTCTGAGAAATAATCAAGCAAAGAACATCACGATGAAATGATTTGGTTACCTCTTTCTGAAAACATGGAGGAATGGTAAGGGGGATTTTTCTTGGGGAATTGGGCATCTTGTGGGAGAAAAATCTCACAAATCTTTGCTCTCTTGGGAAAAGACAGATTCTGGTACATTTCAGTTAGAAATTCAAATGTGAAAAGAGAGGGGGATTTGGCTCTGGATATTTGCATCATTTGGTCAATGGCATCGGGTGTGATAGTGAAAAGGATTTATCTAGATGATGAAACAATGGTTCTTTGATCGGGAAGGTAATGTGCCTGGCACTTGAGGGCAAACTTGAGAAAATGGTGGATTTGGGGAAATAGATACAGGGGGGGATTGGATTCTCAAAGCCCAATATCATCACTTTGATCCAGGAAAGTGTCCCTAAAGCATGAATGCAATTCGGTAAAGTCGAATTCACACCTAGTCTCTGAGATCAGGTAATCTTTGTCAACTAGCGGGATCCGGTCGAGATCGACAGGAGGCGGGAGGAAAGGATTTTCCTCGACCTATGATTTCTTAGATTTTGGCGCCATCAATTTCCACTGGTACCTGCAAACTGAAACAAAAACATTAGTAGGTGATTGGCTTTATCTTGGTTACTGGCTGAAAATGGCAGGGGAAAAAGAAATTCTAGTATGCAGGAAAAGTGAAGAATGAGATAATGGCAAGGAAGGGATTAAAATTGGTCAAACGAGTATCCATTGGGCATAGGGGACAAGTTAGCAAGCTAACGGATATGTTATCCAGTATTAAATGGCCAACGGATCACTCAAGATATGAGGTGGCAAGTAAAGGACGGGTGACGGGTGTGTCGGGATGACATGGAGGGTGGTGATTGGAGGATAGGAGAATGGGATATGACATGTGACAGGTAAATTTAGGGGGGAAATGGCAGAGTAATGAGATGAGACTTATAAGAGGAGTTAGGGGAGCATGACATCATGAGACGGTGGGATAGTGGAGAATGGTGTAATGAGGCGACGGTGGTAAAGCAATTTCAGTATGGCAGTATGTCGAAGGGGGTAAGCAGTAAATGGTTTACAAAGGAGGGGGTCTGACGTAGTGGGTTTGTGCCATGTTAATATGGGGCCCGCCGAAAAAAATGGCCCATATCGAACCCCCCCCCACCATTAAAGATAGAACGGTCAGGGGGGTCTGGAATTTCCTGTCAGTCGTCAATCTAAGCACCAATAGATCAACCGTAGATCTATGTGCCCTATTTAATATCCATATCGGAGCCCCCCCCCCCCCNAGAACGGTCGGGTGGGTCCGGAATCTCTTGTCGACCGTAGATCTATGTGTTGTGAGATCGACCATAGATCTATGCGCACTTTTTAATTTTCAGGCGCGAATCAAAAGATGTAGCCAAAACTTAGGATAGTGCTTTTTTTGTGAGTTTTTGTACTGCTTCCCTTGCATTTTGTCACCATGGGGTTAGGAAACACACTTCAAACATCCAAATCATGAATTTTCATCGATCATCATGCATGTTTTATTGAAGAAAAACTGGCTAGCCTATGTTCTATCCTACCTACCTACACATTTAACCCAGATTAGACTATTGGGCTAAGAAATTACTCTACCCTGGGGCTATTTGATCAATATTAAACAGTTTGATCAAATTTATTCGCTACCTAACCTATCTACTTGGCTAAGATTAAAAAGTTTAGCCAAGTCTTATTCACTAAACCTATCAACATAAATTCAAAGAGACTTAACCATGACTAAACTGTATGGATCAAGTCATTGTTATTGCATTTGGATTTTATCCATTTTATTTTATGCCATCTTTAATTCTTTTTCTTTTCTTTCTTTTCTTTTTCTTTCTTTTCTTTTCTTCCTTTCCTTTCTTTTCTTTCTTTTTTCTTTCTTTTTGAAAATAATTTGCAAGAATAAAATATTATTTCCAACCAAACTACATCAAGAGTAAAAATCTCTAGCCACCAGTTGAGCCAATGAAATATAGGGTTATAACAACACCATTTACTGACAAAGTGTTAGATAATATGGGAGGACAGGAGGTCTACTCCTTCACCGATGGATTTTCAGGATACCATGAGATTAGGATTGCCAAGGAAGATTGTCACAAGACCACGTTTTCCACAGAATGGGGATCCTACTAGTTTACAGTGATGTCATTTGGATTGAAGAATCCACCAGCCATCTTTTCTATGGTGGTGGTCGAAGAATTCAAGGAATTTTTACGTAAATTTCTGGAAGCATATTTTGATGATTGGACTGTTTTTAGTTTGTTGCAAAATCATATTGAATGCTTAAGACTAATGTTGGATAAGTGCAGGCAATGTCAGATTACCTTGAACCTGAAGAAGTGTATCTTCTTTTCACCCTTTGGAGTGCTTCTAGGCCACATTGTGTGTAAGAGAGGATTGTTGGTAGATGCATCTAAGATTTTCATTATAGTTGATTTTCCCCCTCCTACTTCAATCAAATAATTGCGCACTACGTTGGGACATACTGGATACTACAGAAAGTTCATTAAAGGCTATGCACAGATCATAGCACCCATGGAGAATATTTTGAAGAAAGACTATCAGTTTCATTGGATAGAAGAATGCCAGCAGAGCTTCAACACACTGAAACAAAAAATGGTTACTGCGCCTATTCTAGTTTTCCCAGATTGGAGAAAGGAATTTCACGTGCATGTTGATGCATCTTCTATCGCATTAGGTGATCAGGGGATCAAAATTTGCTCAATTTTCAAAGTGCTCGGATTGAGACGAAAACAATGCCATTGCGTCCGTCTCGTTTTCCTGATTCCGGCGGTATATTTATTTTCGTGAATGGAGTCCGTATGGAGGAGATATCGCGATTTGACCGCCAAGTCAAACAGGGAAAAATTAGGGATGCTGATTGTACCTGTTCGTACAGTCCATACGGCCACGTGGAGGGCCGTACCATCTTGCTGATGTGGCAGTTTGATGACGTGGCGATTGCTGGTTGGATGTTCGTTGGCGAATACAGTGTTGACACGTGTCTCATTTGCAGCGAATAAGGTTTGGACACGTGGCCCAACCCATTGGCGCCACGTGTCACTCTCTGGTTGGTTGTTATGGTTGGTTGACTTGTGTAAAAGGTATTGGGTCCGCGGGGTTCGACCCCGGGACCTCCCCCTCTATGCAAAGGCTTAACAAACATCCGCTAGCCAACTGTCCGCTATATGTTTCTTCTTTAAAAGGCGGGCAACATTGTATTTATGTTTGCAATGTTTTATGTTGGAAAGGGGGGTCGGGCCGGGGCTTAGCCCCGACCCGTGGCTATATGGAAAACACATGTAACCGTGGCATAAAACTTTCGGCGCGCGCATATTTGA